>JAPSGF010000022.1:747599-862350 GCA_035772895.1 Perdix hodgsoniae
GCACACAGCTGACACCCTGTGACACCCCCTTGTGTCCCCAATGTCCCCGTGCCACAGGTGCGGTGAGTGCGGGGCCTCACTGTCCCACCAGTACTACGAGAAGGATGGGCGGCTGTACTGCAAGAAGGATTACTGGGCACGTTTTGGGGAACTGTGCCATGGCTGCGCTGAGCAGATCACCAAAGGGCTGGTCATGGTAAGGGGAGGGGGACCCTCAGCCGGGGGTTTCTGTTCCTGTGTGGGTTTTGTGGCTGCTGGAATTCCCCGGTGCACAGGGAGGGGATGGAGGTGTCTGTGCGGCGGCACTGATGTCACCATCTGTAGGTGGCTGGGGAGCAGAAATACCACCCTGAGTGCTTCAGCTGCCTCAACTGCCGAGCGTTCATCGGGGATGGGGACACCTATGCGCTGGTGGAGCGCTCCAAGCTGTACTGGTAGGTACTGGTGGCAGCAGGGGGACGCATCCCCATATGTTCCCCCAGTCCCCGTGCTCACCCAGCCCTGCCCCGCAGTGGGCACTGCTATTACCAGATGGTGGTGACGCCGGTCATCGAGCAGATCCTGCCTGACTCACCAGGCTCCCGCATCCCTCACACCGTCACCCTCGTCTCCATCCCTGCCTGCTCCGATGGCAAGCGTGGCTTCTCTGTTTCCATCGACCCGCACTGCGGTGCCCAGGGCTGCGGCGCTGAGCACTCACGCACCGTCCGCGTCCGAGAGTGTGTATCCCATCCCACAGTGCCCTGGCACTGAGGTCACACCCCGTGGTTGGGTCCCTTCTGCTTTGCCACACTTCTGGGGTGGGAGAATGAAGGATGGGATTGGTGCGGTTCCATCTGCCCATGGTGGCCCATGGGGATAGTGATGGATGTGCCTGTCAGGCAGGGGTGGCACTGTGTCAGCATGTCCCCAACTATCAGCGTGGCTGGGAGTGATGTGCTAGGTTCGTCTGTCTGTTGGGGGGGCTGTGGGAACCACTGGGATGCCCCATGATGTTGGGGTGGCTTGGTGTCTCCATCTAACTCGTGGGTACGGTCCCAGTGTGTCCCCATCTAACAGGGATGACCCATGGGTATGGTCCCAGTGTATCCTCACCCCTCAGGGCGACCTGTGGGCAGTGTGCCTGCATGTCCCCAACCGGCAGGGACACATCCAATGGGGCTAACCTCCCTCTTGTGTGCTGGCCACACAGGGTGGACCCAGACTGCATCAGCCCCGATGTGAAAAACTCCATCCATGTGGGTGACCGCATCCTGGAGATCAATGGCACGCCCATCGGTCACGTCCCACTGGATGAGGTAGGCTCTCCCCGTGCTCCCCAGCTTGTCTGTCCCTTGGGGTCCCCCATGCCACCCCATGTGCTCTCCACCCAGATCGACCTGCTGATCCAGGAGACCAGCCGCCTGCTGCAGCTGACCATTGAGCACGACCCCCACGAGCCCCTGCCCCGCGACTCAGCGCTGCCCTGCAGCCCCCTGCCTGACCCACACAGCCCCCTGCGCTCTCCAGTCCCTGCACCCCATGGAGACCTTGGCACCATGCGCCAGCGCGCCGTCATGTAAGGCCACCATGCATCCCCGAGTCCCCCAACTTGGTCCCCAACCACCAGAGTGACCACACGTCTGTCTGTCCCGCAGGAGGAGCTGCAGCACAGACAAGTCTCCAGGCTCCAGCTCGGTGGGTTCACCCGCCTCCCAGCGCAAGGACATCGGCCGCTCCGAGTCGCTGCGCATCGTCTCTCGTGCTCACCGCATCTTCCGCCCCTCTGACCTGATCCACGGCGAGGTGCTGGGCAAGGGCTGCTTTGGGCAGGCCATCAAGGTGCAGTGCCTTACCATGCCATTTATGTTATGAGTGTGGTGGTCCCGGCTGTTTGGGGTAGGGATGTGAGTGATGCATCCCAGAGGTGCTGAGTTCCTGTCCTCTGCCAGGTGACACACAGGGAAACAGGCGAGGTGATGGTTATGAAGGAGCTGATCCGCTTTGATGAGGAGACGCAGAGGACATTCCTCAAAGAGGCAAGCAAGGCACCTGTGTATACCTGGGTGGGGGACGAGCGGCAGGGCAGTCTGCCATTATTTAAAGAGAGGTTCAGGTTGGGTGTTAGGAACAATTTCTTTGCAGAGTGGTGAGATATTGGCACAGGCTGCCCAGGGAGGTGGTGGGGTCACCGTCCCTGGAGGTGTTGCAGAGCTGTGGAGATGTGGCACTGAGTGGGCATGGTGGGGATGGGGTGGGTTGGGGTTGGACTTGGGAATCTTAATGGTCTTTTCCAACATGAATGATTCTAAAGTCCCTTCTTGCGGGATGCTGGGAGTGGTACTTGGGAGATGCTGGGTCATGGGATTGGTGGCTGTGTGGCTCTGTACCCATGTAACCAAGGGCAATGAGCACGAAGTCACCCCTGGGGTGTCCCAGGGCTGATGGTACTGCGGTCCCCAGGTGAAGGTGATGCGCTGCCTGGAGCACCCCAATGTGCTGAAGTTCATTGGAGTGCTCTACAAGGAGAAGCGGCTCAACTTCATCACTGAGTACATAAAGGGGGGCACCTTGCGGGGCCTCATCAAGAGCATGGTGAGTGTGGGGGGAGTGGGTGGGGAGCAGCTCAACCACCCTCAGCCCATGGCAGGACCCCCATCTGTCTTCTCTTTCCCGCAGGACAGCCACTACCCCTGGAGCCAGCGAGTCAGCTTTGCCAAGGACATTGCTGCTGGCATGGTGAGCAACACATGTGTGGGTCTGTGAGGTGGGCTTGGGTGGGCTGATGGTGGAAGCGCTGCTGAGTCCATCCCTCCCCAGGCCTACCTGCACTCCATGAACATCATCCACCGCGACCTCAACTCCCACAACTGCCTGGTGCGGGAGGTGAGTCCCACCATGGCTGTCCCACAGTGGCCCATCAATGGGACCAGCCCAATGGTGCTGGCCCCACACCTCACCCGTCCCCTCCACCCAGAACAAGAGCGTGGTGGTTGCCGACTTCGGGCTGGCACGGCTGATGGTGGATGAGAAGAACCAACCTGAGCACCTCCAGAACCTGAAGAAGCCGGACCGCAAGAAACGCTACACGGTGGTGGGCAACCCTTACTGGATGGCCCCCGAGATGATCAACGGTGGGTACGGCCGGGGCAGGGGACACGTGGGGAGGGGACGGCGTGACCTGACCCATCTCTCTTGCAGGGAGGAGCTACGACGAGAAGGTGGACATCTTCTCCTTCGGCATCGTCCTGTGCGAGGTGGGTGCCGTGCCGCTGTCCGTGGTGCTGCTCGGCCCTCCCCGCTGGCGCTGAGCCCTCCGCCCTTCTCCTCCCCGCAGATCATCGGCAGGGTCAGTGCTGACCCCGACTACCTGCCCCGCACCACCGACTTTGGCCTCAACGTCCGCGGCTTCCTGGAGCGTTACTGTCCCCCTGCTTGCCCCCCCAGCTTCTTCCCCATCGCCGTCTGCTGCTGTGACCTGGACCCTGAGAAGCGGTGAGCACCCTGCATCGCTCGCTCGTCCCGCATCTTGCTGGGGGATGCTCCCATGGCCGGGGTGGTGACATGCAATTTGTCCCTCCGTCTGTCTGCAGGCCGTCCTTCAGCAAGCTGGAGCAGTGGCTGGAAACGCTGCGCATGCACCTGGACATCCGCCTCCCGCTCAGCTCGCAGCTGGAGCAGCTCACCTGCGCCTTCTGGGAGATGCACCGACGGGGCGAGGGGGGGCTGCCCCCCCACCCTGAGCTCCCCGACACAGCCCCCCACCTGCACCCCCTCTAAACCCGCAGCATCTCCCCCGGCCCGGGGCTGGCCCCCGTGCTCCCCAGCGTCCCCTGTCCCCGGGAGCTGGCTCTCCCCGGACTGCACAGCCTGCACGGCCCTCCCTGTACATAGGGCCCCCCAGGAGCGAGGGGTGGGGGGACACTTCCCCTCTGCATTCGCTCGGTGACCACACGGCCCCCCCCCCCATCTGCACACCCGGGGGTCCCCCTGTCCCAGCCCGGAGGTGCCTTGGGTTTCCGTGAACTTGCACTGCAGCACAGTAGGGGCGTCCCTGTCCCCCCTGAGCAGTGGGGGGGCGCTGTCCCCGTCCCCCTCTTCGGATGTCCTAGTGTGCTTACGAGTGGGGACAACCGGGGTGGCACCACGGGGATGGACACATTGTGCTCCACACGTCCCCCACTGCGCCGCGACCACCGTGTCCCTTGGGGACCATGCATCCCCCCAGGGCTGAGCCAGGTCTTGGCGGGTGTGGGGACGTCGCTGTCCCCCTGGGGTGGCCGCGCCGTGTGGTGCTTCTCATGCTCTTTATTCAGGTTCATTTTCTGTAAGATATTTAAAGAGAAGAGTTTGTATTATTTTTTCATACGATGTAGTTTGCCATTTGTCACTGCCTCAGTTCTGCTTTACCGAAGGATGAAACTGTGAAGCCTCTCCGCGCACTTTGCCCGGGAAGTCCAACGTGACGTCCTCTGCGGAGGCGGGAAGGGAACTCAAACTGTGATGTACCCCGGCCCTCGGTCAATAAATCCTTCCCTGCTCGCTGCCCAGCCTCTTTGGGACTCGTGTGCTCCAGCCCTGGGATCCCTGCTGGAGAAGGGTGGCACCAGGTGGACCCTCAGGTCCCTGTCACCTCCATCATCCTTGGTGCTGTGGGTTGCTGTCATCCTGGGATGGGTCCCTGCGTACTGGGGCATCCCTGTCCTGGGAGGATTTGAGCCCTGGTTGGAGAAGACCTTGATTCTAAGGGAGGGGACAGGGTGGTGGCAGTAGAATGTCCCAGGGATGCTGCAGCTGGACAGTGGGATAGCGCAGCCACGAGGAAGAGGAGCTTGAGCTCCAGGCTGACTCCATGTGGGTCACAAGGGAAGCCTCGGGCTTATTGCTCTGCTGATGCTCAGGGTCTGGGTCCTTTGAGGCTGTGCTGGCAGCCTGTCCCTTCCACCTGCTGGGAGCACGTGCCTGGTTGCTCCTTTGTGAAGAACTACGGAGGGACTCGGGATATTTGGAGAAGAGAAGGTAGCTTTGTCTCCAGGGAGCAGCACACGGACTCTCTGGATCTCGCACCCACTGGAAGGAACCCCTGGAGCCCTTGTCACACCTCCCTTGGTGACATCATGCTGTGCCACTTCTACCCTCTGGGCGCAGGACGCAGGCAGTGTGGGACATACATGCCCTGCTTCTCGGGGACAGATTTCATCCAATTTCTGGCCACCCCCCACACAGCCCCATGGCCCCCAACCCACTGCTGCCACCAGACAGTGCGACCCTACAGGGGCCCTCAGCCACCATCCCCCAGCTTGGTGGCAAAGTGCCCGTGTCATCCTATGTCCCTGAGTTGCCCCAGAGGCTGCAGGGCAGGCGGCCGATGCCATTGGGCCGCTTGGTGGTGGCCATGCAGCGTCCCCTGGGTGAGCAGCAGCAGGCACCCAGCCGCCTGCAGCCTGTAGCAGGGCAAGGACGGAGCAGTGGTCACTCAGTCACCTTCACACTATGTGACCTGTCCCAGGCAGAGCCACCAAGCGGGGGTTGTTCTCCATGTGGCACCCGGGTGGCCAGAGCCATACTTAAGGAGCAGATGACGCAGACCGAGCCCTGCACGGTAGTTTTGTCACCTCACATGATTGATGTGGGGACCCAATTGCCCCAAGATCCTTGCGCCACTCACCCCACCATCTGCATCCCAACCCCACCACCACCTCGCAGCCCCATCACCAACCCCAAACCGCCCCGCAGAGCTCTGCAGCCACTTGGGCACAAATCCATTTCCCGATGCTCAGGGCACCAGGACCCCATGGAGCAGGGCTCCTTGTCCCCACAGCCCCCTCCAGCCCAGCCCAGCAGGGAGCAGAATGAGCACCTGTGTGTGCTGCACCACAGGGCTGAGCAGGTGGCACACCAGCACCCAGCACCTTTCCAGCTGTCACCTCCCACCAGGGACATGGGCACCCAGACCAGCACTGTGCCCATGAACCCACACCCTGCACCCGGGTCCCCAAAAGCCCCCTGTGCCTGTTGTCCCCAGCACTGCCCTGCTGTCCCCTTGCCCTGGGATGTCTCCACCACCAGGGCTCCATCCAAGCCTGATCGCAGCTCAGCTTGGTGGCCCCTGCTGCACTCACAGCACACTGTCACCCCGAGCCCCGTGTCCCCAGTGATGGAGCCAAGCACTTCCAAGAGCAGCCCTGTGCAGGTGGATGCCATCTCAGAGGTCCCGATAGGCAGAGGTGGCCTCAGTGAGGATGTGGCAATGTGTGACAGAGCTCCTGCCACCGCCCTGCCGCAGGACAACGGCTCCAAGGACTTTGCCTGTGGCGTTGATGTTGGACACAAGGTGGATATGGAGCTGGCCACTGAATTTAAGACCTTCTTCATGGGTGAGTTTGGGTGGCTGCGGCAAGCAGATCGGGAATATGGTGATATGTGACCCAGGGACACCTGTGTCCCCTCTGTCCTGCCCTGGGGGCAGACCTGGAGGGGACAGCACAGAGCAGTGGTCACAAGGAGCTGCAGCTCACAGCCTTTCTCCCCACTGCAGTCATGACTGACAAGGGGAAGGCCGATTTCTTCTGGAACCTGAAAGGTGAGGCAGGCGCCCATAGCAGTTTTTGTAGGGCCTACATAAACATAGCATTTGTGCATCCCTATGCCATGCACTGTACTAGCCCTGACGTGTGCTGGGGGGACATGGGGACAGCCAGAGAGCCCAGCAGTCCTCAGCTGATGGAAAATCTTGCTTCTTCCCACCCCGGTGCCATCCTCTGCCTGCTCCGGTGCTGACCCCTCCCTGGCTGTGGCTTCAGATGAGGAGGTAAGTGATGGCCTGGCAGCACTGGCAGGACCCTTGTGGGGGATTTTGGGGCTGGTGACAGGGGATGAAATATGGGAGGTCTCAGGGAGTGGCACAGAGCTCACCCATGGATCCCCCCACTCCTGGCAAGAGACTGGGGACACGCTGCAGGGGGACAGTGTGGGAGTAGCAGGCAGGGAAGGGGTTAATCACCCCATGTCCTGGGATGGGCTCTTTCCATCTTGTTTGGGTTTGGAGGAAGAACGGCTTTGGCAGCATGCAGCCTCATCCCAAAATAACTCGGCCTCCCATGGTAATTACAGAGCTGCCCCTCCAGCTCGCTGCTTCCCTTCCAGATGCCGCCAGCTGGGCTGGGCAGGACAGGGTGCTGGGGGTGCTGGGGGCCCTGGGGACCATCACCCACCCTCCGTGTCACTGCTCCTCTTGTGTCACCCCTGGTCAGTGAAAGAAAAACTGGGTCAGTGTGGCATCTCCAAGATTAGGGACATGGCTGCTGTGCCTGGCACTGCCCTGCTCACGTGGAGTGAAGGCACACAAACCCCACAGGCTCTGCTC
Organism: Perdix hodgsoniae; assembly: GCA_035772895.1. NCBI lineage: Eukaryota > Metazoa > Chordata > Aves > Galliformes > Phasianidae > Perdix > Perdix hodgsoniae. Next base: position 754,945 of record JAPSGF010000022.1, read on the forward strand.
CCACGGTGATGTGGCTACACTGGGGACACCCAACACACTTTCCTCATCCACGCATGGGCAAAGCTTGACCCCCTTTGGCTCCAGCTGCCACGACATCGCCTGGCCTTGCCCTGCTGCATCCCCCCCCTGCTCTGCAGCTGATCCCTTCAGCTTTTAATGCTCTATTTAAAGCCCGGGCTGCGGTTCTGCGGCCACATCCCTCTGACACAGTCAGGCACCACTCTCCTCCAGCGAGGCCAAATTCCCATTGCCAGAGGCTGAGCACATCCCTGCACCCACCGGTGCAGCTGAGCACGGGCAGCTCATCACAGCAGTGCCGAGCTCCACTGTCCCCGAGGGAACTGCTCCTTGAAGGGCAGCGGGCAGCAGGGCTCAGCATTACGGCGAGTAATCCCCAGTAAAGCTGCGTCTCAGAAGGGAGCGCTGACTGCAGGGATTAGGATTGAAGCATCCATCCTCACCTATTTGCCCTGCCCCATATGGATGGGGACAGGGGACGCTCATGCTCCCAGTGCCCGGTGCCCTGCAATCGGTGTGAGCTGTGCATGTTCCCCGGTGTCTTCCAGCAGTGGTATTAATGCTGGTACCAAGTATCTGCTGAGCGGCACTCAGTGCTGTTGCCCAATTCCTTGAGTCAATTCCCGGTGCTGGGGCTGCCCCCTCCCACCAGTACCAGGTTCTGGTGCCAGTGTTGGTGCTCTGTGCCCACTACTGGTGCCATCACCCTTCAGTGGGTACCCACACTGGTGCCCTGTGCCTGGCATCAGTACTGGTGCCCATAACCGGTACTGGTGCACTGACCTGAGGCCTTGGTGACGGTGCCCCACACCCAGTTCCCAGTGCTGGAGTCCTATTCCCTGTACCGCTACCCCACACCAGTGCCCCGTGCCTGGTACACAGCGCACAGCATTGGTGCTGTGGCATTGGTGCACTGAATGACGTACGGCCCCTGGTACCGGTGCCCTGTGCCAGTACGCAGTGCCAGCACCGGTGTTGGTGCCGGTACAGACATTATCGCGGATGCCCGGTGCCGGTGCCAGCAGTGATGCCGCCGTCGGTGCCGCCCCGGCCCGCCCCCGCCCCGCCCCGCCGGCTGCCGTTCCGCTAATCCCGGCGGCGGGGCCCGGCCGTGCCGCTCTCAGCCGCCGTTCCCGGTCGGTGCCCGCCCCGCGCGGGCCGCAGCCATGGTAAGGAGAGCGGCGGGGGGAGGAAATGACACACGGGACGCGGGATTCGGGATCGCCGCATCCCGGTGCGGCCGCATCCCGGTGCCCTCCGTGAAGGTGACGGTGCCGCGGGGCGGAGCGGGCCGGGCCGGGCCATCCGGTGCCGCAGAGGGGCGGGAGGGGGGGGGGATGAAAGGGTAACCCGGCCGAACCTGACAGCCACGGGAGAAGCACGGGAGATGTGAAGCGGGGGGAGAGCGCTGCGCGCTGCTCCTCGCCGGGGAATCGAGGCGGGACCCCCCTGACACTTCCACCTGCGCCCCGTTATCTGCGGAACCCCCGAGTCGGGGAGGGCAGCGGCTGCCCCGGCACCGCCACTCTTCTGTCACCCCTCGGTCACCCCCGGAGACGCGGCCCCGAGCGGTCCATCCATGTCCTTCCGCCGGAGTCCCGCGTCCCGCGCCGGTGGCACCGCTCCTCCTCCCCACTGCAGGCAGAGGGGTCCCCTCGGTCCCCGTAGGGAAACCGTACCCGCGATGGGAGCCCGGTCCCCGTGGCACCGGGAGGGGTGGGGACAGCGCTGCTGCCACCGTGGGAACCGAGCGGCACATTCCTGCGGCGCGGGACGCGGGGAGAGAGGAGGGAAGGGCGGCCGGAGGGGCGCGGCGGTCCCGCGGAGAGCCCTCCTCGAACGGTGCCGGATGGGCCTGGGGGACGGGCGGAGCCGAGGGACGCCCCGTCCCCGCTGCTGAGCCATCCGCTCCCGGCCACGTCGGGGCCGCTTCGCGCTCTGGGCGCGCTCAGTGCTCCTGCTCGCCTCCCCCCGCTCCGGGCTGCGGTGCGATTAGCGATCCTTACCGGAGCACTGCGTTGCTTCCAGCCCGGGCGGCCCCGGTGTCACCTCCAGGCTGCGGCACCTCCGTGCTGCCCTGCGCTCCCGGTCCGCTCATTCCTGCGGCTCTGGAAAGGTGCCTCGAGGGAAGGGCTGAACCAAGGGAAGGAGCTTTTTTTGCGTGGTCCTCTGCCCGATGCCATCACCGTGCCTGGAGCCGGGCACCATCCCACTGCCCGACCCTCTGCCCTGCTCCTCACCTGTGTTTCCCATGTCCAAAGCGATTCTCAGCCTCTCCGGGCTGCCCAAGTGCGACAGATACAGCCCAAGGATGGGTTTTCCAACAGAGCCACCACCGATGGGGTGGGAGGTGAGAGCTGGAAGTGAGAAATTCTGATTATAGGGTATCGGTAGCAGCTGGGAGCTCCCGGCACAGCTCAGCAACGTGTGGCTGCAGCCCAGGTGCTGGCTGCCTTGGGAAAGGAAAACAGGAACAGTTGAGCCCCTTGTTCTTAAGGGGAGGTGGGGGAGCCATGGGGATGGGTTATGGAGAAGCTTCTTGCAGGTTGCAGGGAGCACAGTGGATGTGGATGTTGGGTGAGAGGACTGGCAGGCAGTAGGGGGGCAAAGGTGGTGGTGGTGGTCTGATGTGGGTAGTGGTGTGTGCAGGGCTGTGACATGGATGGATGCCACCTTTAGGTGAGATGCAGTGGCAGAGTGCAGTGTGGGTCTGGGGGTGCCCACATCCTGGCTGCAAAGCTTCCCCACAGCAGCCCGAGAAGGCTGAGGGGAGCAGCCAAGCACGGGGATGCTTACAGTGGCTCTCCCAGCTCAGGCTTTGCTGCCCCAGTGCCTCTGCAGCCTCCCCCCTCGCAGCCCTCGAGCTGTCACCTGCAGGAAGGTGCGATGCGGGGTGGCAGGTGGGGACGAGGCAGCAAATGCCTCCTCGCCAGCGTGTGCAGCAGGGTGTGTAATCCGCTTATGGGGCATGGAGCAGCACTGTAAATCCCCACTCACAGGTGGGATAGTCAGGGCCTTGTGGTGATGCTGCTGCTGGGACTCAGTGTGACATCCCGTGTGGCACCTCTGCGTTATGGGGTGCCGGGGGGTGGAGCATCACTCCCTACTGGACCCCTCTGCACCTACATCCCCGTGGTTCAACTCTCCCCCCTCAACCCCCCCGGTGCTCTGGGGCTTTTTAGCACTTTCCCAGCTACGCCAGGCAAGTGAAGCGTGCCCAGTCCCGTGCCCAATGCATCTCGACATGCATCAAGGCAAATCAGCATCGGGCTGATGGGAGCAGACCCCAGCCCTGACAGCTTCGGCTTCTGCCCTGCAGGGGCCCTGTGAGCACTTGGGTTAACCCCTGAGGATGAGGTGGGCAGCAGAGAGGTGTTTTGCTGTGGATGGAGGAATTTGGGATGGAGATGTTGCTTTTGGGATGAATGTCCCACTCAGCCTGAGGGATGTATGGCAGTCAGGCAGCCCAATTTTCTTCCCACCCACCCACTGCCTTGGCTGCTGATGCTTTCTGACCCTTGCCACCCCCAGAGCTGCTCTCTTGCCCCACAGCTGGGCTCACTCTTCTCCCCATATCCCAGCGCTCCCCTGTGCCCCTTGTGCTGCTCCTGCACCCCCCAGAGCCGTGCCTGGGTGCTGAGGGTGCTGGGTGCTCATGCAGGGTGGAGTTATGCTAATGTCCCTCCTGTCCCTCCCTGAGCCTGGGCGCAGCCTGTGCCACTCACAGCATCTCCCTGCCACGAGTGACAGCGGCTGGGCCATGGCCACCTGCCCCGAGCTGCAGCCTCTGCAGGAGGTACGAAGGGTAGAGGGGGCAGATGTGGGTGGGGAGCACAGTGGGAGCCCTTGCCCGGCTGGAGGGAGCTGGGGAATGTGCTGCAGCTCTGTCCCCAAGACAGCCCTGCTTGGGGACATGCTCGCTGCAGGGTTCCCAAGGATGTGGTGCAGCCCCTCATAGCATTATAGAGCTCTGTGCTGGGGAGAAGACTCTCAAGGGCCACTGGGAAGGCATTGTAGTGGGGTTGGGAGTGGTTGCGGGCGGAGGGCACTGTCACCTGTCCCCATGTGGTCCTCAGATGGGCAGCATGTCCTGAGCACACTGATCAGGGTGAGGATGCTGCAATTGCAGGGACTCACTGAGTGCTGCTGACACGCTGAAGATGGAGGGGGGGAGAGGGGGGGTACTGCAGGGCCATTCAGCCCCTTGATGGGGACACCACTGTCACCATCCTGGTGGCTGTGGGGGTGCTGGGCAGTGCGGGGCAGCTGAGCATGTTGTGGCCCGGCAGCAGCATGACCTCGTTTCCAGCCCAGTAACTCAGCGTGCTTTGCCTCGCCTCCGGCAGGGACATAGGACATGGGAGGGGGGAAGTGTGTTCCATGGTGGACTGTCACCTTGAGACCCCAAGATGCTGTCCTGCAGAGTGGGAGCTCCCCAAGGCCCTCCATTTGGGGCCACCTTGTAGGGCCATGGATCCTATGGTGATGACCATGGGGAACCACGCATAAACTTCTGCCCCCTCTAAGGTTCTCCTCAGCTCCAGGGCTGTCACCTCTCATCTTTCTTGTTGCTCTCTCCCTCCCTGGTGCACCCTTCCCTCACAGCCACACATAGGGGTTCTGCCAGAAGACCCCAAGGAAGGTGGGGGTGTCCAGGGCCCTCTCAGGGCCAGGGGAGACAGTCCCCACCCGTGTCCCCAGGAATGCCAGGAGCCGGCTGATCTCCCCATGCAGCAAGCTGTAAGCACCCACACCACCCTGCTGCATGGCACCGCGCTGTCCTCGCTCTGTCCCCACGTCTGTCCTGGGGCTGGCACTCCTGTCCCTTTCTTTTGTCCCCAAGGTGTCCCTGCCTTGGGGTGCATGAGGCTGACAGCGGAGGTTTGGGGTTCAGGTGTTGTGTTGATTCGGGGCTCCCACGGCGCAGAGCCATCACAGTGCGGTGGCACCGTGGTGCCATCATGGCATGGCACTGCCACCACCGCCATCCCCTCTCTCCTCGTTCCTTCTCCCCCAGATCAAGCGCTTCCTGAAGGAGGACTCAGAAGAGGCTGAGCTCACCCAGTTCCTCAGGGACTGCCCTCCTGCCGACAGCCCCCGCAAAGTGGAGCCCCCCGAGGGCCGGAGGGACTCTGGCCACCCTCTCTGTGGGAGGGCTCCCGGTGAGGAGCCTGCCGATGAGCATGACATGCGGTCCTTCTCTCGCCCCCGACCCTTGGATACCCAGCAGCTCATCATGGCCCCCCCACCGCCCAGCCCCTCGCGGCCGCGCAGCCCCTGGGGGCAGCTGGACCCCTACGATTCCTCTGAGGTGCGGTGGGCCCCTGGGGAGCAGGGGTGGTAGAGGGGATGGAGGAGTCACTGTGAGAGGTGTGCCCAACCCGTGGGGTCCTATGGTGCCGTGATCCCATGGGACTCCCTTGGGGTTGCCCAGGGGGGCACAGCCCCATGAGGAGCACGCTGTCCCATGTCCCCTCTAACTGTAGGATGACAAGGAGTATGTGGGCTTCGCCACGCTTCCCAACCAGGTCCATCGCAAGTCAGTGAAGAAGGGCTTTGACTTCACACTGATGGTGGCAGGTAGGAGACTGCATGGTAGCTGGAGTGGGGACAGAGACCTGAGTGTCCCCTCACCACTCCCTGTCACTGCAGGGGAATCTGGGCTGGGCAAATCCACCCTCGTCAACAGCCTCTTTCTGACAGACATGTACAGGGACCGCAAGCTTCTCAACGCTGAAGGTAGGGCAGCAGGGAGGGGGCACGGATGGGTCTGGAGAACCATCTCCAGCTATGATCCTTCGGAGCTGGCTGTTCCTCTCCATCCCAGCTGGGCTCCTCCGTCCCCTTCTCCCATGTTTGTCACTTTTGGGCTTTCCCCAAAGGAGGAAGCAGGCGTGGGGCACTGCCAAGGCAGTAGGGTCCTCTGGCATGGGTTTGTCTCAGAGCAGTGGCAGAACAAAGCCCGGCTTGTTGGGGCTCAGAGGGTGCTGGGGACAGTCAGGTCCGGAGCACAGTGCCACGTGGCCTGGTGCATTGAAATACGGCCCCCATCGCTGGGATCCAGCAGAGTTATTGGATTTCTATTGGTTGCTAGGAGCTATTTGCAGCCTCGGTGAATGCATGCATGGCTACACACAATGGTAGCATCCTCAGGGACATGGGATGTGAGGACAGAGTGTGAGGGCTCCCATTGGTGTTGTGTATAGAAGCCAGGGACACAAAGCACCCACAATGTGCCTGGGTTTGGTGCCCATGGTGACCAGGTCACCATGGGGACACCAGTAGCCTGATGGTGTCCCATGTCCCCAAGGTCTGGGCCTGACTCAGTGGCTCTGGTATCTCCTTGTGTCACTGCTATCGCATCATGGGGATTGTGCTGAGCGCAGTGCCATCGTGGCTGTGAGCACATCCTGCTCATCCCCCCCCCCCTTGCGTGGAATGCCCGTGCCATCCCCATGTCTCCTGTCCCTGCAGAGCGCATCACGCAGACGGTGGAGATCACCAAGCACGTGGTGGATATCGAGGAGAAGGGCGTCAAGCTGCGCCTGACCATTGTAGACACGCCGGGCTTTGGTGATGCTGTCAACAACACTGAGTGGTGCGACCCAGGGCACATCCCCAGCATGGGGAGGGGAATGGAATGTCCCCAAGGATGGGGATCTAGGGATGGGGATGTGGGTGTGGGCAGCCCCCAGTTGCTCAGTGATACTATGGCTTATGCTGTCCTTGGGTCAAGATACTGACCCTAGGAGAAGGCGTTGAGCCTGGAGATAGTGAGTTTGGGGCTGGGGAAGGGCCATGGGGTGGTCACCTTCCTCCCAGCCCACTGTCCTCACAGCTGGAAGCCGGTGGCTGACTACATTGACCAGCAGTTTGAGCAGTACTTCCGCGATGAAAGTGGCCTCAATCGCAAGAACATCCAGGACAACCGCGTGCACTGCTGCATCTATTTCATCTCGCCCTTTGGCCATGGGTAAGGGTATCTCCATCCCTTGCCCACCTGGGGCCAGCAGCAGTAATGGGAGGAACAGGGAAGGGCTCGGGGCTTATGGGGCTTCCTGCAGCCTCCGGCCCCTGGATGTGGAGTTCATGCGGGCGCTGCACCAGCGCGTGAACATCGTGCCTGTACTGGCCAAGGCTGACACCTTGACACCCGCCGAGGTGGAACGGATGAAGAATAAGGTGAGGTCCTGCCCCGGACTGTCCACTCACCTCCTGATCCTCTTGTTTGGTGGTTCTTCCAATCCCCTGCCTGGGCTCTGTGTGAAGCATTCTCCATGTTCCCACCAGTGCCAGTCCCCAAGGACATGTCTCTCTGCGAGTGGTGGGGTGTCTGTGTCACCCAACTTGGGGACAAGCGTGCTAGGTGCATGGGGGACATGGGTGTGTGGCCCTGTCCCTTCCCATGGGGCAGAGCCCTGCCACACACTGGCTGTGTTCTTCCAGATCCGGGAGGAGATCGACCACTATGGGATCCGCATCTATCAGTTCCCTGAGTGTGACTCGGATGAGGATGAAGAGTTCAAGCTGCAGGACCAAGCGCTGAAGGTGGGTTGGGCTCCTCCAGCACCCTGGAGAGGGGGCAGAGCCCCACAGAGTGGGGGCACCTTCTCCTAGAGGGGACACGGGGCCAAGGAGGCCATGTCACACTTCATTGATGCTGGACATCCCATGGAGATCTTGCTGTTGCCACCTGCAGCTTGGGGGGAAGGGATAGGATGGGGATGGAAATGGAGATGGGGATAGGGATGGGGATGGGGATAGGAAAACCCATGCTGTGATGCTACCAACCCATAGATAGAGCTCCAGGGTATCAGTGCTGGATATGGACAGAGAAATGCAGGTGGAGGGTTGTCGGCCACAGCATCAGGGCCAAGACCTGCTCTAATTCTATGACCATTCTCTTGCAGGAGAGCATCCCCTTTGCTGTCATCGGCAGCAACACGGTGGTGGAAGCTAAGGGACGGCGTGTCCGTGGGCGGCTCTACCCCTGGGGCATTGTGGAAGGTAACGTCACCAGGATGTGTCCCTGTGGAGATGGAGGCATCTCGTGCTCCTTCTCCATGATCTGTTCCCCATGCATTTGAGGCATCTGGGGTCCCCTGACCCCTGGTTCTCCCTCCCCTCAGTGGAGAATCCTTCTCACTGTGACTTTGTGAAGCTGCGCACCATGCTGGTGAGGACCCACATGCAGGACCTGAAGGATGTGACGCGTGAGACGCACTACGAGAACTACCGCACGCAGTGCATCCAGAGCATGACCCGCATGGTGGTGAAGGAGAGGAACCGCAAGTACGGGTCTGGGAGCAGTGATGGGCTGTGGGAAGGCTGGGGCAGCCCCTCCTCTCCTTGGGTTGTCCATGGGATGCCCTGTCCCGGCGGGTGGCCTTGCCTTGGTGACTGGAGGGGTGATGGGAACCCCGTGTTTATGGGCTTTGGGGGCAGAGCAGAGCAGTGCCAGGCCTCTGCCATCGTTGCCAGATTGATGGCACCTGCATGCCCTTTAGCACCCCAAAATGTGGGTGCCAAATGGGCTGGCATGGTGTGGGGACTCTGCGGGGGGCCTTGTCCTTGGCTTTGGGCAGTCACTGGTGATGGCCATGGGTGCCCTAAGCTTGTCTCTCCATGTGCACTGGGAGAAGGAAGCAGCCCTCGGCGCTGCGGCTCTGCTGCTCCGACTGCTCCGCAGACTGAGCTGGGGACGGGCCCGTCCCCCCTGCCACCACCGCTGCATCTCCCTGCCCCTCTATAAAGTGCTTGCTGGTACCCACCGCTGTCTTGGTCCTTCTGTGCCTGGCAAGGGCTGTGCACAAAAGCACTGGGGGGGGGTGGGGCTCCTGGGCCAACCCTGCAGCCATCCACCCATTGCCCAGATTGGCATCCGATTGCCCGTGGTGCAGCACCAGTGGGAGGATGCTGTGCCCATGTACTGGGGACACTCAACTCATTTGGGCAAGGCAGGGACACCATGCGCCACTGTCACCAAGCACCCACCTCCAGCAGCAAAGGGGCCCATGGGGATGGGTGCGCTGGGCACAGTACAGTTTTGTCCCCGTCCTAAGGCACACAAAGCAAAGCCCCTTATCCTTGGGTGAAGCCAGCTCAGGGCGCAGCCACTGACTCCTTTAAGAAGGGTCCCTGGGGCAGGTCCTCTGGACTGGTGACATTGCTCGGCCCATGCCTTGTTCCATCCCCAGTGACCATCCCAAAGTGACCCCCAGTGGTGAGGAGCAGTGAAAATGGGTGGTGGTTTCCCAGAGCAACTCAGGACGCAGTCAGAAGCCAGCCCTTGCCTGTACACACCCACACCTACCCCAGTGCCTTGGGGCAGCCATCCCCTGTGTCAGCTTCACTGAACGCATCACCGCTCCGCTTGTCGCTGGCGCATGGTGGCACGCGTGACCACTGTGAGTGACAGTGATGTCCCCACCACGTGTCATCCAACGGGGACCCTCCCCATGCCCTTGTCATGGCAGAACCCATCGACTCGGATCACTTCAGTCCTGCCCAAAGGGGTGGCCCAGGGGGGGATGCGCTGTGCTGCAATGCCTGTCCTCAGCGATGCTCTGGGAAAGCTGCACTGCCAGCAGCTGTGGGACACCAGGTTGACAGTGCTGTCCCCAGATCTTTTGTGGGACTTGGAGGTGATTGGTGAGCTGGGAGAGCTCGAGTCTGGGGGGGTGGGAGCATCCTCACCTCCTCTCTCTGCCCCGCAGCAAGCTGACACGGGAGAGCGGCACGGATTTCCCCATCCCTGTCATCCCTCCGGTGCCGGACTCGGAGACGGAGAAGCTCATCCGGGAGAAGGATGAAGAGGTGAGAGCTGAGCTTCCATTCCTCCCCACCACTGTCCCTGTGTGTTGTCCCCAGCCCCAGCATGGGACACCCTTTCTGCAGTGCCCCACACAGGGTGGGGAAGAATTTAAAGAAAATCGTAAGTTTTGCCCCAGAACACAATTCCTGGTGGTCCAGACTTGGCAGGCTTGATCAGGGGAGGTGACGTGGCCATGGACAGCACGTCAACTCTTGTTCCCTTCCAGCTGCGGCGGATGCAGGAGATGCTGCAGAAGATCCAGAAGCAGATGAAGGACTCCCACTAACCACCCCCCCTTCCTCCTCCTCCTCCTCCTCCGGCCGTGCCCCATGCGGATCAGAGATGTTTACATCATGCTCCATCCCAGCCAAGCTCTGAGACTCGGTACCAACAACACCTCTCACCTTAAGCTGCTGCAGTGTCGCCTTATGGACTTGGGGACGGCGAGGGGATGGGGTGCACCTCCCAAGTTCCCCCATACACTGTCCCAGTCCCTCCTGCACCCCCTGGGCTGGGTGCATTGTTGTCCCCGTGGCTTTGGCTCCCTCTGTGTCCCCCCCACCCTGGGTATCTTCAAGAGGTCACAACTGCCCATGGTCTTGTCCGTGTGTCACCTGGGGCTGCCTGCTTATGCTGTGAAGGAAGAGGGAAGGAGAGGACTGGTCCCAGTCTCACAAATTGGGGTCTGTACCACTCAAGATAGGGGTGGAAGGGAAATCTGATGACAGAGGGTCAGTGGCTCCTGGAGGCCACTGGTCACCCTTGGCCAGGGTCTCCCCTGCCAGCAGAGGGTGTTCTGAAGCTCAATAGTGTCCAGCCCTCTGTCCTTGTCCCATTCTCTGTCCCAACAGAGCGTTGTCCCATGGGAGCATCCCATGCTGGTGCACAAGGAACCTTGGGGAATCACTATCTCCCCCAAACACCATCCCTCCAACCCTAAATCACAGAGAGCAGAGACCTGACCCCACCTTGTTGGCCCTACAAAGCAATAATCACTGTCGTCCCCCCCCCTCAGCAAGAGCTTTGTCCCCCGATGGCGTTTTGGCTGCTTGCTTGTCCATCGTGACACTGTGTCCCCCCAGATGTCCCCATCCATGCTGCTTCCTGGCAGAGCACCCCAACTCCCCGCTTCCCTCAGGCAATGGGGAAAGAAGAAAGGGGACGCTGAGGCAGCACGGTGGCCCTGAGGGCTGGAGGCAGAGCTGGGGGCATGGGGACATGTCCCCTCCCCACCTGGGCCACCCTCTCTGGTATCCCCTGGGTGGGTCTGAGCCTTAGCCCCACAGTCCCCATGTCATAGTTCGGATGGCTCAGGCTGGGTGGCGGTAGGGACAATGCCAGCAGGGTCCCTGTGTCAGCCACAGCCTGAGGGGTCCCCACGTCTGCTCACCCATGAGCGGGGGCCCACAGGCTGGATGAGCACTTTCCTTTTTTATCTTGCTATTTTCTTACTGAAGAACCTACCTTTGCATGATGACCATAGATGCATTTATTAAAATACACAAAGAATATAGGTTTATAAATTCGTATAGAGCTAGTGGAAATATTTTTAACCCCTCCACGAACGTTCTCAATAAATACAGCTGACCTGGCTTGACTGCACCCATGTGTCACTTCCATGGGCGGGCGCGGGAGGATGGATGGCCCTCAGACCCAAACCCTTCCTCCCTCCTGCACCTCCCCCTTCACCTTGTAGGTACTCAGGGAATCTCTTTACCCCCTGCTCCCCTTCATCCCTTCCATACATTCCCTGAATCCACATGGATGCTTAAAGCATGTCCTGGATCGACTGTGCTGAGCTGGCCAGAGGAGTTCCTCTCCTAGCAATCCTTGGATGGGGGCTAAGGCCAGCTGTTGTGTTTGCACCACCCAAGAAATGTTGATTCTCTCTTCTTACACGCTTTTTGCTGCCAGAAAGTTGTTAACCTCCCCTCTTGTCATGCTTTTCAGGGTCACTTTGGGCAGGGTCCTTGAAGGGGCAGGAGCTGCTGTGGGCATCCTGACCCCATTGTCACCTGCTGCAAAAAGAAGCTGTACCTCTGTTACACAGAGAGCCTTAAATCACCTTCATCAGTATCAATAATCATAATGCCAACATGGGAATGGAGAAGTGCCTGAGTTTCTCTGGCTGCATGAGTTTGCCTCCTGGAGCACGCTGTGGTGGCCTTGCCCACTGTTCCCTGCCCAGGACAGCTGGCCAGGCTGCTTGCTGTGACCTCAGAGCAGCTGACTTGGCTTGGTGCCCCTCACCCATCCCTCCGCTTGCATCCTCAGCAGGAAAACCCCGGTGCTCAAGCTCCGATACCAGCTCCAGCCTGTCTTCCTTCCCTTAGCTCTGCTTCATTTCATGTGATTTTGATCACATCCTTAAAAAAACCCACACCCACCCAAAGCCAGCCTTCCCACAAGCGTTTCCAGGGCAGAGATATTTTAGTGCAGCGAAGTCTCTGATGTGAGTTTATGATGTCCTATTTTAGGTCCCTCGCCAGCACTGGCACCGTAGCTCCCTTCAACCCTATGGCAACACTTGTGGTGGGAAGAAACGTTTCTGGGGAGGGAGAGGAAATCTCTACTCCTTCCCTGTGCTGTGCTATCCTTATATCTGCTGAAGCTCCAGCACCAGCACTCCCTTCTCAGAAGCCAAGTGAATGCTCTGCACCCTCCCCTGGATCAACCCTGTGAGCTCCTCCTGCCCCATCATCTCTGTGCCACGGGGCACCCAGATTTTTGATCCAGGAATCAAGCCACTGGCTCTGGTTCCTTCCCACTCCTTGTTGTACAGGAGGATTAAAACTCCAGGCGCTGGTTGCAGGATGGCTTTTCAGACATGTAGCGGATTTGGGATGCTGTGGCACTCGTGATGAGACTGGTTGCCTTTGGATCTTCCTCCTCTAACAGGAAGGTTGCAGTAGAACCAAAACCACAACGCTGCTGTGTGCCGTTGCTCTTCTCCTTCTTGAAAAGGTGGGTGGTGCACTCCAGAATTACTGTGACGCTGGCAAATGGACCACAAACCATAAACTGAAGAAGTGTTTTGGGATTCCTCTGTGCTTCTGTCCAAACCCTTTTCTCTGGGACCTCTCACAGCTGATGGAAACCCCCAGTCCAGATGAGTGACTTGACTCCAGTTTCCAAACTACGCTGTGTTTTTTGCCATACCTTCTCCTTACCAATAGCCTCACAAAACCCACGGAGAACATCTGGTGTGACACGGCAGTCCCTCGGCACACCTGGCAAACACAGCCGTTCCTTCCCTGCCCCGATGAGGTGATAAATGCCATCAGCATGAAGGTCCAGGGACCGAGTGGAGGTGACAGTGATGATGCCCCCCTGAGGGCAGGGGTAGGGTAAACACTGCTGGATCTCCAGCAGGGATTACAGGCCGTTGCCAGAGGTCTTTGCTGTTGGCTGTTGGTATCTGGGGAAACAGCACCATCTATTTGCAGCACTATTTGATGCGTGTCTTTGCTTGCAGAGAACAAAATGCCTCCTGGTGGAGCCAGGTGCTCTGTGACCCGTACTGTGCTGCCCTGGTCCCAGTGGGGAAGATGTCACCTCCAGGCCCTGAGCTGCTGCCCAGACTTTGCTCTGAGTGTAGGGGTGGCAGTGGGAACTGAATGATGTGTGTACAGGTAGCAAAGGAGGAAGGAGGCAAGAGACGTCCAAGAAGAGGTTGGACAGCTCTGCACTGGGGCTCCACCTGATTTTTAGCCCTGCCACTTCTCTCCTTTGCAGGAATGTTGGGATGCCCATCCTGAGTTCCCCTCCCACAACAGCCATACATTTCTGCATAGCAGCCTCAGAGCCCTCGGACAGCAGGAATAGGTTGCGTGCCCTTGCACCTGTCAGTGTCCTTGGCTTTCTGTAGAGCCTTTTTGGCGAGCCATGAGCCCAGAAAAGATGTTGGCATCCCCAGATCCAAGGGAAGAAAGCCAGCCAGCCTACCTATGGCTTTGCTCTGGCTGGGAAAGCTGCTCCCACCGCAGTCTGTCCCCAGGTGGGTGAGAGCAGTGTGCCAGGACTGCCTCCCAGCTCTTCCTTTCCAGCTTTACCACAGACTTGGAAGGAATGAGAAAGCTCTGCTCTATTAAACCTGCTGGGAAAAGGAAAGGCATCAGAAGCTCTGGGGCAGCAATCAGTACTTCCTCTTGCTGCTTCTCATCCTGCTTGCTATCAGGTTCAGCCCCTGCTTCTTGATGTCCTCCCGGGTGAGAACCAGGTCGTGGTCTTCATCGACAAAATCAGAGGGAGCTGAGGGAGAAAGCAGGGAGGAGTGGGCTTAGGGGGGTTGTGAGGCTTCCTCTGCCATGCCTGCATCCTTAGGGAGAGCCACCAATCTCAGAGGGTTGGTAGCATCTCCAGCACAGGTGCTGCCCCCTGGGTTTTCCCTATTCAGCATCCCCTGGCACTGCTGCTGCCGCCACAGTGGTTCATCCCTGACACTGCTGGGGCTTCCCATGGAGGGCTGGAGCCATGGGGTGGCGGTCACAGGTCCTGCTTTGATCATAAAAAGGTGGTAAGCAGCTGAAAACTCAACTCCTCCAAGAGTGTCCCACAGGAGGTGAGGCTTCGTAGAGCCAAGCACTGGTTTGTTTTCCCACTCAGGTGATGCTGAAGTCCCTTATTTGGCTGATGAAGACACCCAGTCCCCCCACCCCCTGCCCCAGAACAGCTCTGCTTGGTTCCTAATAGGGTTCAACACTCACCCACCCACTCACCAGTTGCCTTTGCTCTTCTCTAATCCCAAAACCTACCCTCAAAGCCTTGCAGACAGGCAGAGTTCATGGGTTGTGGTCTGATGGGACAGAGGAAGGCAGCACAGGACACCCAGAAGTGCCCAGGGCTGGGCAGTGGCTGTGGGACATGTCCCTGCTGTGCTCACTTACCTTGCACCCCAGAGCCTATGTCTTCCAAGGGAACCTTCAGGTTCCATGGCTCTCCTGCAGTCGTTTTCTCCATTAAATTCCTGACCTTCACAAAAATCTGTGAAAGACTTAGAATTAATTGCCGAAGGGAAGGCGGGTGTTAGAACCTGAGGAGTGTCCCACCTTAATGTCCCTCTGGGGAAGAGAACAGTCCACAGTGTCCAGCACTGTTCTGCCCTTTCCCCAGGGTCACCTCCATCCTTCCAACGGGGAGGACACCCTGGGATGTGCCACAGAGCCACATGAGAGGCCCCAAAGACCAGAGCAAAGACAGAGCATCCAAGCACCTCATTGTTCTCATCAGGGCTGTAGCTGTGGGCAGGCAGGGAGCTCACACGCTGGGCCAGGTGCTGCAGCTTCTGCCTGCAGTACTGCAGCTTCTCATCCACCCCTTTGAACTCGACAGAGAGATCCTGCAGGTAGAGAGAATGACAACCACGATGGGGATAGTGAGTCGCTTTGGGTGATGGTGGCTGCACCAAGGCCACAGTGATGCACTGCAACACTGAACACTCATCCCTGGAGGTGTGCAAGGCCAGGCTGGATGGGGCCCTGGGCAGCCTGAGCTGGTGGAGGACACTCAATCCACAGGAGGAGGGTTGGAACTGGATGACCTTCCAGATCCCCTCCAACCCAAGCCATCCTGTGGTTCTAAGAAATGATTCTTGCCATGGGTCTTGCATTGGGGAGAGGACACGTGGTGAGGACAGGCAGGAACAGCTGGTGCCACTGTGTCCCCAGCTCCTCCGCACACCCCATACCTGCTCAGGCACATTGATGCCATGCAGACGGATGATGAGGTTGTCGATGCCATTCTCAAACTGCAGCAGCAGCTCCTGGTTCCTCACATACTGGGCTCGTGCCTGCTCCAGCCGGGCCTCCTCCTGCTGCAGGCACACCCGTAGCTCTGCCTCCAGCTTCCTGTAGCTGCCCAGACCCACACGCGTCCCTCTGGGTGTCCATGTGCAGACATACCCCACCGTGCTGCACAGGCTGCCCAAGTGGACCCAACACTATGCAGCAGAGGGGCTCAGGCCCAGTGGTGCCACCTCCCAGAGCAGAATGGGAAGAAGGGTCCTCCATGTGCCCAGCAGTGTGCTGGGTCTGGGCAGGCTGGGTTTGAGGGGTATCTCTGCATCATGGCTTCAGGACCTGCTGCCACCAGGGCTCTGAAGGACCTCATCCGTCCCTCCTCGCCTTGTGTCCCTGCTGGCCCAGCTCTAGGTGCTCTGCTGGGAGGAGCACCCTACTGAACAAAGCTCCTGATGCAGGAGAACCTATTGGGACATAAATGAACCTGTGCCCAGGTGATACGAGGACATCACTACTGCCCAGAGCATCTGCCTCTGGCTGTGTCCCAAGGCCATAGAAGCACCTGATAGTACTTGGAGGCTGGTGGAACTTCAGCTTGGCATGTTTCAGCTCCAGTTCCTGCAGCGTGTCCTTCAGTGCCTGCCGCTTCTCCTTGCAGGCTCTGATGTGCTGCTCCTGCTCTGCTGTGGACTCGTGCTGTGCCAGCAGCCTGCTGGTGATGTCCTGCCAAAGGACGGTGCAGGGGCTCAGCCAAGAGGACAGAACCTCGGATGAGACCACAAGCAGAGGGCTCAGCTGCTGGCAGAAGGGTTTTGCCCAGGGTGGGTTGTTCCCTTACCCAGACACGGGAGCACTGCACCGCAGCCTTGGCCTTCTCCACCTTCGCCGTCACAAAGGACTCGTGCTCAATCTGCGACCTTGTGGCTTGTACCTGGGAGCCTGGGTGGGAGGAAGGCCAACAGGGGATGGAACCCTCCTCCTCCTCCTCAAGCCCGAGCCCTAACCCTGCGCACTGCCAGCTACTCACCCAGCGCTGAGTCTTGCATCAGCAGGGAGGAGTCCACAGCCAGGTCATACTTGGCTTGCTGAAAGGACATCCATTGTCACCACTGTGCTGCTTGAATCCAGGAAGGGTGGTCCTGAGCTGCTGCCCTGCCCCAGCTGCCACCCACTCACCGTTCTTGAGTGCTTTTTGCTTGCCTCCTTGAGCCACAGCCGGTCGGTTTGCACCTTCTGGGCAGACAGGATGCGGTGTCTGAGCTCCTCCTTTGCCAAGCACTGGGTTTCTAGCCTGGCCAGGTCCTTCTGAAGCACAGCAGAGCCGGAGAGAAAAGAGAAGTCAAAGCTGGAAGGATCTTTGTGAGCCAGCTGGACTTCTGGGATGACCAAAGCACACTGCTGCGTAAAGGGGCCATGTAGGAAAGCAAGAAGGACAGAGGGCATGTAGGACTGTCCCCAGTCCAGGGCAGCTGACAGCCAGATATAGAGGAGCTATGAAGGCATCTGAATGCCATGGGCAATCCCAGCTTTTTGCTGAAATAAATTTCTGCAATTTATTCCAGGAAGATGTACTAGCCTGGGCAAATGGGCCATTCATGCGAAGCCATTGTGGGCTTTGGAGCACTGGAAAGGGCCCCAAGGTGACCTGGGGCTGTCCTCACCTTGGTAACATCACTGGCTCTGAGAGCATTCGAAGCCATCAGCTCCCTGTCCTGCACCTCCCTGTGGTACACCCCAGCCATGGTGTACAGGAGCTCCAGATGCAGAAGCAGATGGTCCAGCTCCTGCAGCACAGAGCCACTGCGTGTCACCCACTGAGCCATGGGTCATACAAACCTCAGTGGGACGTCCTCAGTCAGATCCCAGCCACGGAGCAGCCCTCTCACACAGTGGGGACAGTGAAGGGCAGCTCACCCTCTTCAGGACATCCCGCAGTGCCAGGTACAGCGTGGTCACCTTCTGCCCAGCATGGATTTTCATGTGCATCTTCTCAATGTTGTTCTCCAGTTGGCGAATCATCTGCGAGGTGGGACATGGGGTGACCCGGCGTGCTGAGCCTGGGCTGTGCTGGGATTGGGAAGGATCTGTGTACCTGCACTTGCTCCTGGTGCCGCTTGTCATCGACCCTGACATCCAGCAGCTGCTGCAGCTGCCACCGCAGCACATCCCGCGCCTGGCTCTTCTGCCTCACCTCGTGCAGCAGTGCATTGCAGGCATTCACTTGGTTGAAGATGCTGCTCCGGAGCTTCTCTCGGGCTCCCTGGATGGGTATGCAGGAGCTCGTGGGCTGGACCTGCCCGAACCTCATTCCAGGGTGGAGTCAGGGGCTTGGGGACGTGGGGACGTTGGGACACGGTCAGTCCCAGGCAGGGCTGAGTGTGGGAGAGCTTTGCCCCAGGCAGCAGAGCAAGGCAGAGGTGGGTGCTGATGGCTTTCCAGGGCCAGACTCTGCAGGATGCAGAATGCAGACCCAGGACTGAGTGAGCAGCAATTAAAATAAATCGATCATGACCCAGATACAGATGCTGGCAGCATGTGATGGCTCTGCTCTGTCCTTGCAAGAGACCCCTGGGCAAAGCAGATCCTTGGGACTGCCCTGGCACCTCCTGCATATCTATGGGCATCTATGGGCTGTGACCTTGCGATAGCAGAGAGAGCATGCCGCTCCCCAGGGTGCAGATGTGCCCTGCAGGAACCCAGCAGACAATGCAGGCAGGACAGCCATAGCTCTGCTGGGGAGCTGCTCAAAGAGCTGGAAGATATCTGTACTGATGGCTCCCACAACAAAATGAGCAATTCTCATGAGATGGGACCCACACACACTCTAGGTCTCACAGCACCAGCCCTGGGGGGTGCTGACCCAAGGACTCCTGTGAGCACCTGTTTCCAACTGCTGCCAGGCAGACCCTTCCTGTTACCTGCACAGTTTTGCCACACAAATCCTTCCGCGCTCTGCAAAACTCAGAGATGATGCGCTGGTCATGCTGCAGGTAGGAGAGGGATGGAGAGATCAGTGTCTGTCTGGACACTGTCACTGCCTACTGCTGTTCTACAGGGCTGGTGTCTGCTCCTGGAGGGACCCAGCAGAGGAGCAGGGGCGCATCTGGTAGGAATGGCAGGTACCTTCAGGGCAATGTCCAGTGCATGGATGTCCTCCTGCAATGTCCCATGCAGCTGGGAAAGCAGATTTTTGTTCTGCCTTAGCTTTTCCTCAGACAACTTCACGGAAAACTTTTTTCCTTGCTCTGCAGGATGTTAAGGAGCTGTTAGTGCCATACCACCCACTGCTGCTGCCCTACATTGAACGTGAGTCCCCTCCTCTGCCCCAGAGGCTTGGGAAATGGGAAAAGGACAGGCAGAGACATGGGACACTGGGCCAAATACTGCCTCCCCAGTGCCTAGGCCCCACTGAGTCCCAGTGGCAACCTGCTGCCCCCTTTTTCCAGGGGGTCACTGTGCCCATGGGAACAGGAAGCCACTGCAGACTGTCCCCTGTGGGACTGTCACCCATTTTGTTTGAGTGTCACACTGGAGACCAATGTCCAAAACCACCATGGTCACTACCCCTCAACCAGAGCACACATCCCTGTACCCCAAAGAGTCCCTGTGGATTCAGCTTTGCATGGGCTGTCCCTGCAATGCTGTAAGAGCAGCACCTTGCAAGGCAATGATGTTGCGCAGCTCCTGGATCTGCTGTTTCATGTCAGCCCCGCGGCCCTGCATGGTGCCAGCAGTCCTGCCTCCAGATTCAGTGTGTGTGACGGTTGCTGAGGCCCCCTGTCTGTCGGAGGCAGTCTGTGACCTCAAACAGAACCAGCACCATGGCTCCTCCAGGCACTGCACACCCTGCGCCAGCCTTCTCGCACCTCCTGGTTGCTCACTGCCCCAACAGCTTGAGCACAGCACCCACAGCCCCTTCCCCTCTGCTTCTGCAGGGCACAGAGCAACCTCTAAGCAATTACTGAGCTCTGAAAAGCAAGGACACAGACTGAGACCCCACTCAGCACCCAGTCACCATGGCTACGGCAGTTCCAACCTGCTCAGTCCCACCAGGAAACAGGGCACACCCAAAAGAAAGGGGTATGTTACTCCAGGAACATCTCAGCACTGTAGAGAGGATGGCTTGGGACCATCAGATCAGGAAAGATGGGATTACCTGCTAGTTGTTCACTGCATTCTTTTTGTTCCCCCCTTGATTCAGCTCCCATCACTCACTCATGAGAAATTCAAAGTCTGTGTGACAATTTTTTGTCTCACCTCAAAGCTGTCTGTGTACTCCAGAGGAAACTGTTATTATCTATGTAAGTATCTTTGGAAACCTCTGTTAATTAGCCCTGAAACCATTACACTCCTACTTGAAACGGGCAAAAGTCAAAAATGGAAAGAACAGCTGCCAATACTGGTATTTATTTTGATGCTCACCATCCATTCTTGCTGAAATACAAACATGACAAGAAATGCAAGCATGTTTATAAATAAAATCAAGCTCCCTCTACCAGAGAAAATCCTTAATATTTGATTTGTAGAAAAAGACTACATGGAAATTGACTTCCTAGCACCAAGCTCATAAATCAGCTTAGATTACGTTTCTGTAACTCAAGGTCCTTAACCTGCAGCCATCCTACTGCACTTTAAGTGCATAAAACCCAAAGAAATTACAGAATTGTGAAATCAAATAAACCAACACAATGCTGTATGAGGTTCTTGCTCAGCGCCTCCTTTGCAGATTTATGGATTACATCTTAATTGTAAGTGCCAGTGACAGGTTAAATACCAGCATTACCATCCTTTTCATAAAGAATGCATGAGATGGCCATTTGAAAGACAAGCAGTTAAGGGCTTGTACACTTGAGGAAAGTTGCCTGCCTATCCACACGCGTACAGATCTCCATGTTTAAACTTTGTCCACCTCACAAATACACTAATTACACCCCTAAACTGTCGTAGGCAGCATTTAAACAGGACAGCAGATTATCTTGGGGGCAACAGAAAGCATTTAAAAACTGATTAAATGGTTCAAGAATCTCCATCTCACCACCCTTCAGCAAAACGCAGGCTCCACGGTGGCAACTCCTCCCAAAACACTGCTAAAGAAATTAAATCCAACCTTGCACAAACTCATGTAAACGGGCTGCAATCTCAAAAATGAAGCCCCTGACTAAGGATCTAGGTTCCTCTGCATCTGACATTTCAAATCTTTCTCTGGTTGACTTCAACTTTCCCCACATCAACTCCAGAAAACTCACAATATCTGTTAGTGGTACAAAGGAAAAGGTCATGTGAAGAGAACAAACCAGAGCTCAGTTTAATTGTCATATAAAAGGTAATTTACTCTAAAATTATGCAGCGAGGAATGAATATAACACATATTCATCCGAAGCAGAGATCTAGTGGTTGGCCAGCTTGCAAATCCCAATTTGCTGTGTGTTATCAGCATGGAAACAGGCTCATGAATACCAAAGGCTCCCCCTAAACTCCTGCTGGCTCAGCCTTCAGACACCCAGGGGTGTATACCAGGTATTTTTATTGTATTTTTAGTATCTTTCCAGCTTCTGTCCTCTTTTCCCCTCTTGTTTGAGATTCCCCATTTAAACTTGAAAGCATTTGTTTCGCACAGCTGAAACAAGCCTTCACAAAAGTATGCAGAACGCCGTGCCTCCGGAGCTGGCTGGAAATGCTGTGCTAGAAAGAAGCATAAAAAGCCACAGGATAAAGGACAGCTACCATGAGGGAATGAGGGCCCAACAAAAGCCTGTCTAGCAAAATGGCCAGAGGCCACTGCCTGGGAGAGATCCGCTTCATTTCATCCCATGAATGACAACAGCTCAGAAATGCAGCCTAGGCCTTCAGCCTCCAAATGCACCACTGCAGCTTCGGATAGCTCCTATGCTATAACAAAAATAGTTATTTCTTTCTGTATCTGTAATACATAAATAGATGATAATTATTATTTTTTTTCTTACCAACGTAGCTAAATATATTTTATGAATAAATTATTTGGAGAACATTTTTTCTAAGTTAGCAAGTACTGTTATACCCAGTGAAGGAAATATACAAGAATGGTCCTTTAAATTACTGTAATTATTAAGCAGCCAATTATGGGTGTCTACATCAGTTTTCGTGCTGCCAAGAGATCAGCAGATGTGACCCACACTTTGCACTTGCCTGAAAGTGAAAACGTGTCTCTTTCCCAAAGGTTTCTCCCCTCACATACAACACCCACCCCTTGGTGGCCAATCCAGTCTTCCATTCATCACTGACAACTCAAAGCAAACATGATTTTGGCACTGTATCAGTCAAACACTCTCCATGAACAACCCTTAACATTCACCAAAGCTAAATTCCCTATCAAGTGTTAACTCAATTCTCTTTAGTGCAACTCTGACACAAAATGTTCCTACAGGCAAATCACCTGTAAACCAAGCAAGTGAAAAATGATTTAAAAAAAACACCAAACACTGCATGGAAAAAATCCCAAAGGGTTAGTGTGTCAGAAGGTATTTGGCGGCAAGAGGTTGGAGAAAAAACAAGAAGGCCAAACAGAAAGGGATGGCTATTGCCAGTTGTTAAACATTGCTGAAGTAGTAGCAGTGCTCCAGAAGGGCCTTTGTTATTCAAGCTTTTCATCTCCTTCCTCCACATCTTTCAGACTGAGCACTTCCAGCGTTCCTTTCCCTTTGGTCTCAGACCGGATCAGCTCATCAATCTCTCTGAAGCAGCCCGGGTCAATAAGGCACACCTGAAATATACCACAGATCATCAGTCAAGCAATAATATTTGATTCTCATCAACTTCTCAAGGCCTCATATTTAATTTTCATTTAAAAACTGTTATTGTTCAGTTACTAAGAAGGACTTAGTAACTTTGAAGAGTTGATAAGCAATTTGCATTAAGTAATCTTTACAAAAGCTTTCAGTTCCAGCACAGTCAGGATTCTGGACACTTTGACAGTTAGGTTTCTAAATTCTTAACTGTTCATAAAAATGTTTTTACCAATATCAAATCTGCTGTACCACAAACTGCTTTAAAAAAAAAACAAAAACTACCTATTGCCAAAATACAGGCCAGAACTACCAAAAAATTAACAGGAAATTTCCATACATGCAGAGAAACTCATCAATGTGACAGGACAATGACTGATAAGAGAAACTACACTATGCTTCTCCTCAACCTGAACCAGCCATCTCTGTGCCATAAAGACTACTTCCAATCTTTATGGTACAGAGAACTACATCTCTGGTACCCTTGCATTTTATTTAAACAACTTCCCTACATTAATTCTACACTGCACAGCTAAAATCACATATGAAAGCCAAGACCTGCTTTATCACTTACAATTTCTAACTGATCATGAAAGTCTTCATTCTCAATAACTTTAATCAGTGGCTTGAGCTTCTCTTTCAGTTTTTTCCCCTCCTTTACTGGAAGAATAAATCGTAACCTCATGTGAGCACGTTCAATTTGCATGGTCTCCTTTAACTGTCTGATCACTTCCAGTGCCTACAGAGACATTCAGAAAAGAATAAAGAACATTTAAGTGCCACAGAGATCAAAACTTCTCATTTACATCATTATCAGAAGTTGCTTGTACTCATCATTCAGCTACCAGTTAGCTGACAAACCCTTCTGACAGCTTTCAACCACAAGGCTTTTTTACTCCTGTGAGAACATCCATAGCAAAGTTTCACTTGATGGCAACATTCTGGGTGCAAACTGATTTTTAGGGAATACTAACCTGTTGTTTAGTGCTCTTGTTTGGTTTGACAGAGTAGTGAATATCCTTCATGGCTCTTTCTATAAGGATTACAGTGTATGGCCTCTTTGTCTCAGGGTTCACACATTTGTCAGCCACAATAGTTGCAATGTCCCTAAACATCTGCTCCAGCTGTGTTTGTCGTTCTTTGTCTGATACCTGCAACTCCCCTTTTGATAGAATCTGTAGAGTTAATTAAAAATAAAGAAGTTAATAAATGCCAAACATTTGACTATAAAGTGAAAAGCCTAATATGTTAAATTTAACAACTGCTGGAAAGTTTTGGTTAGACACGAAGTGTAGAAAAAGAATAACTACATCAACAATGACACACAATGGTGGAAAGATGTTAGGGGGAAAAACCCACAGCAACAGCACTATCTGGCTGCCATGACGTCTCCCTGAAGCCTCATCCTTTCCAGGCTGAACAAGCCCAACTCCCTCAGCCTGTCTGCAGAGAAGTGATGCTCCAGCCCTCTGAGCATCCTTCCAGCTCATCTGTGTCTACAGAGAACAGTGCATAAAAGTAGCACAGAATAATCAGAACTCTCATCTAGGAGATGTATAAATTTAACTACACCAAAGAGCTACATCTTTGAACAGATAAATCATTCTTCTACATACATCAACACTTCATTCTATGAAAGCCTTCCAGTAACACATCAACCTACCAGGTCTGCATGCTATGTATATCTCCTAACTTTTATAAACATATTGCAAAGTGCACAGAACCTACCACTTTACAGATTTCTGTTTGGTCATCTGTTCCAAATGCCCGGACAAGGTCTTCCTTCTTTGCCACCTGGCCTTTAGAAACATTGACAAACACTGTGTGGGTCTGCAGGACCTCATCAATATCCTTCTCCCTAGTGAAGAAAAGCAGCATTAGAAAGGGCTGTGGGGTGACACAGAGCTTGGGGTGGGGAGGAATGAATCCTATTGCCAAGGGCTGACTCAGTGGCCCTGGGACACTGCTGCCAAGGCCGCGGGGTGGAGGCAGCTCGAAGAAGCTGAGGCAATCCCTGGGCTTCTTCAGCTCCACAGCTGGGTCCCAAAGGCACCTTCCCTCTGCAAACTGAGGGCCTTCTCCCCTCACATCTGAGTCCCACCGGTGACCTCCCCCCTTCCGACTGCCCCACGGGGACCTCCCTCCCTCACAGCCAATCCCACGGCTGCCACCTCCTCCCTTAAACTCGAGCCCACCGGGGACTCCCAACCTCCCAGGGGCCTTTCCCTTCTCCTCAACTCACGCCTCTCACTGAGGGCCTCCTCTTTCAAGCCGGGATTCCCCCCACAAAGCCGGCCCTCCCCCTTCACGCAGGGCCCCATGGAGGCCTTCCCCTCCACACCGCTCCCACCGCAGGCTCCCTCCCTCGCAGCCAGGCCCCACGCGAAGCCTCCCCCCCCCCCAGCCAGGCTTTCAAGGCACTCACGCTCCGCTGCGCCAGCCCATGACTTTGTTACGGTAACAGGCGATCTCGAAGCGCTTCCCGGCGCGCCGCGCCCGCACCACGGCCACATTGGTGAGGCGGATCTGGTTGGTGGGAGTGAAGATGGACATGGCGGCGGCTCGGCCGGGCTGCGCCCCCGCGTCACTCGCGGCGTCTGGAGGCGGGACTTCCGGACAGTGCGTTTCCTCATTGGTCGCTCTCTCCGCAATCCCCGCTCACCTGCGCACCGGAAAAAGTCGTCCGGAGGGGAAACGAGCGAGCGCGGCGGGGCCGGAAGGGAATGGAGGTGGCACATGGCGGGCGGTGGGTGCGCGGGGCTGGAGGGTGGGGTAATTAATTGGTGGGTGCAGTGGGGTAGTAAGTTATGGGCTGGGCTTCTTCAGAGGGGTCATCGGCGGGGAGGTGGTTAGGGTGTGTGTAGGGGGCCCTCAGGGGGAGGGGGGAGGGCGGAAGGTCCAACCCACAGTGGGGTAACCAGGGGTGGGTGGGGGCGTAGGTGTAGGCGTAGGGTCTCCTCAGGGGAGTGGTGAGTTGGGTAATGGGAATGGCGGAGTTGCACAGCAGGGCAGTTATTGGGTACAGCTTTAGAGGGGAAATGCGGGGCTGAGGCGCAACGTTTAGGAGCAGGAGGTGCCCCGGATGGGATCCTCGTCCAGAGCTGTGAGGGTGAAGTTTCCAGGTGCTGTGAAGTGCTCAGTCTCTGAGTCTGTAAAAAGACTGCAGACAGCAGCAGGATGCCATGATCTGTTTCTCATGCAATCGGTGTTGCGAGTGAGCCTTATTCAAGCTCTTGATTTTTTCCTATGCAATAAGTAATTGCAGGGATTGCACGAACAGTACTCCTGGCTGCAAGATCAAGTAGTTGGAATTTAGTGTGAGAGAACCATAGCCATGGGGTTGGTTGCTGGGAGGGGGTGGGTCTCCTTTTTTGGAGGTATTCAAGATCCATCTGGACAGTTCTCTGTGCAGCCTGCTGTAGGGAACAGACATGGGGTTGAATTAGCGGAGCTCCACAGCTCTCATTTGACCCCTACAATTCTATGGTTCAAGGCAGTTCATAAGTCTCAAACAGTCTCACCTATGCTATATAACTCTGGGAAAGTACCTGAGTTTGAATCTAGATTTCAGTCTGTTTTTTAAGCTCTACTGAGACTGTTAGAAGAAGCATAGTGTCTTGTAAGGTCTCTGTTCTGCAGCAGGCTCTCTTGGGGTGATTCCCTTCCCTGGAATGTCATTTCCCATATGCAGAGATCTACATTTGTTGGTTCTGTGTGAAGCGAAGGCCAGGAAACTCCAGCTGATGTTTCACAGGCATGTTTTAGGCAGTAGCGCTGCACAAGTGTTTTCTACATTTCTTTGCATCAGAACCTGTCCTAGATCAGAAAAAAACTTGTATTTCCATGCAATAGCCTAAAATGTTTGCTTAGGTAGGTAGATGGAACTGCATATGCGCTCCTGGGAAGGTGGAGATCTTTATTTCAATAGTTGTGGTGTATTCAGCTGAGAACTGTTTTCTGCAGAGCCTGAGAATAGCTGATGGCATGAGTCTGTGGGTGTAGTATGGTTTTTTTGTGCTTGTTCTAATTTCATTCTAAAAGAATTTGCTTCTGCTACATCTGTGATTTATTGCAGGTTTAGATGTCCCAATGGATACATGGAATTTTTTCTACACTTGCCTGGTGTCCTTATGGCTGCACAGAATTTACATCTATTCTGTTATGGCTTTTGGGATCAGCCTTTGGATTGCCATTCAGTTCTTCACTACCAAAGCCAAGAGGAAGGTAACTGAGTGCTTCCTCTGAGAAGAACTCAAAAGGAGTAGTAGTTACAAGGTGAAGGTGACTGCTTGTGCAGTGAGATACGGTATTTCAGTGTGGGCTCACCTTGGTTCTTGCAGATACCAACTGTAGCTTATTCTAAGTTACAGTTCCTTGTCTGGATTGTATTGAGTGTGGATAATTAAAGCACCTTTGTTCCTATTCATTTCCTCTGATGGCAGAACAGATCTCAGCTGAGAGCTTCTCGCTTTGCTGCGGGGAAGTGTCAGCCTGAGTAGCTCAGTCACAAACAAGTCTCTCTGTTTGTGCCCAGTGTATCAGGTTAGTCTTTCAGTGACCTTAGTGGAAAGACTGAACTGGTTTTAGGATGGGAGTGTTGTTGGCTCATTTGGAATGTTAAAGCCTCCTTATACACTGGAGTGAAGCTCTGCTGCATGAAGTGGGAGGAATTACTTCTTGGGTTCTGCCAGATCCTGCTGTTGCTCTGGGGTGTGAGATGAGTTTGCAGCATGGCCTAGTTCAATTAAGTAGTCAGTTATATATATATATATTTTTTTTTTCCTATGAGAGTGTAAGAAGCTAGGATACTTTAACAATTGCATTTGCTTAATGCTGAGAAGCTGAATGCTGGCTTTGTATTTTAAATGCTTTTGGGCAAGTAGGCTGAATGACATTTTGAAAAGGGATTGAATGAGACAGTGTTGTTTTCTTTTCCACAGGATGAAAATTCCAATGGGGATCTAGTATCTTCTGAGGTCATAGAAGGCAAACTAGTCAATGGATATGCTACTCTGCAGCCAAAGGAGGTCTATGTTGCTGGAGTGAAGATTTTCTATGGGTCTCAGACTGGCACAGCAAAGGTATAAGTTACTGCTTTTTCCACATGCCTGAAGTTGAGATTCGAGTATGTGGTTTGCCTTAAAAACACTGAGCTATGTAAAAACCTGAAAGTTCGTTGGAAGGCTTATTAGAAAATAGTGCCTGATGTGAAAGCTGACTCAAAATTACAAAAACAGGAAGACAATTGTTCTCTTTATAAGTGGGGCAAGTAGTGGAGAGCTTAATTGTTGAGCTTAGGACTTGCTCTTAGAATATACTCTTAATTTGCTAGCAGATATTTCCTGTGGACAGAGGTGCTGTTCTAGGTACTTGGTAAAAAAAACAAACAAACAGAAAACTAATTTGCATGTATGTAAAATTATTAGCTAATAGTCTTTATGTAAATTTTCAGTGTATTTCACTTTTTAAATAAGAAGTATTACAGGTGTAGTGTCCAATTTTCAAGTGTTTGTACTGTGGGAAATCTTATGACTGGGCACATAGAGTTTCCTTGATGCTTGTTGTAGCTGGGTTTGTCATTGATAACTTTCTACCTTTAACTTTTTAGAGATTTGCAAAGGATTTGGCTGAAGCTGTTACTTGCCTTAATTTGCCTGTGGAAGTCATTAACATGGGAGATTATGATCCTGATGATTGTCTAGCAGAGGAGGTAGGTACTTAGCATAAACCTTTCTGGAGGTTGAAGCTCTTTTCCTCTTGTGGTTTCTCTTGTCCTGAAAGTCTCCAGAGCTGTGTGTTTGACTATCTTCTGTTTGATGTAGGAAAGCACAGCTCATCAGTCCTCACCACTAATCTTGAAAGTTACTGTAAAACATCACATAGAATATGCTGATACCAACCCTGGTTTTGTGTGAGCTGGTTCTGCAGCTCTGACAGGAGTACACCTGAAAGATTGAACACCAGAATGAATGGATTGTGGTGCCTCCAAAGCCTGAAGTGAGAAAATTCCTTGGAGGCATATTTATACTGAGTAATCCTTGATAGATTTTTCATCTGTAAATATTGATTGTTGCCTCTTGAATCCGTGGGAGATGTTGTCACTGCAAGAGTTTGTTCAAGAAGCTGTTGATTGGGTAGGGGAGGTGGATGTCAATTTTTGCTGTCATGTTTCTGTTGGGTCCCTAAGGAACACAGCTTGATATTTCTTGGCTGATTTGGAGAGGCTTTGCATAGAGGATAGGCACTCACCACTGCTGAGGTTACTACCTGCAGCATTTCCAATCCACTTAACAAAAAAAACCCTGACTCCTTCCAACTCTGTGTGTTGTTAGTGCTTGTCCTGACTTAAAATGCTTTGAAAACTGCAGTTATCTTTCCTGTCTTGTTCTCTTTATTATACAATAGACAACCAGCAGGAACATCTGTGTGTTCCTGGTAGCTACGTACACAGATGGGCAGCCAACTGAGAGTGCAGCTTGGTTCTGCAAGTGGTTGGAAGAGACTGCAAATGACTTCCGCTTTGGCAAAACGTATCTGAAGGGCCTGAGATATGCTGTGTTTGGCTTGGGAAACTCAGTTTATGTTGATCATTACAACACAGTGAGTATATTCCTATTATTTTTCTTTTCTGCTCCTCTGAATGGCTAAACCTTCCTACCTGCAGTAGCACTGAGTGGCACTAGTGGGTAGTTAGGGTTGGGGGGGGTGGTATTGTTTTGAGAATACACTGGTGTGTGAGCTAGTATGGATTTGAAGGTGTGAGAAGTCAGCTTCTATTTCAGCTTTTCTGTGGGCTTAGTAAGAATTGGCCACAGGCAGTGCTGCTTTGAAGCAGCTGCGCTGCCCTCTGAAGTGGGAAAGAGAGGACTCCAGTATTCATGGTGTGAATCTGAGTGGTTTTAGTAATGACTAATGAGAATATACTTGATAAATCCTTATTAATTTCACAGCTTTGAAAGCTTTCTGTCATACAGTACTAGAAGCCCTTCATGAAGATGCAGTACTGGAAGCCCTCTCGCTTTGCAGTTTAGAGCATGTTTCTCAACTTTACATGTGTTTTCCTGGATTCTGTGGGTCTCAGTTTTATTTCCTGAAGTAAAATATGATGGTATCTAAGCCTGATACTTAGTTTTTTTTCTAACCTTGGAGCAAAATAGCATGGCTTGCCACTGGATTATTATCTTTGTATAGCTGCAGGCCATGGGGAATGTCAGTAAGCCCCTCACAAGCTAGTTCCCAGACCTCACCTGTTACATAACCATGATAGCAGAGGTGTTTACAGATAAAGCCTGAGTGTGAAAGGTGTGTGGTGGTGTTCAGACTGACTTGCATCCACAATCTGAGTCAGCAGGTGACAGGGAGTCCAGAAATCCCTGCCATGCAGTCCTGCAGACCCTGTAGCTTACCAGTTCTGTTGTCTTTGCTTTCGTAATTGCATGTTTTTGCTTGGTCTTCATTCAATTTCTGTAATTTCCATCCCATCCCAGGTTGGAAGAAATATTGACAGGTGGCTGTGGATGCTCAGTGCCAGACGTATCATGACTCGTGTTGAGGGGGACTGCAACGTGGTCCAGAGCAAGCATGGCAGCATTGAGGCTGACTTTGAAGCCTGGAAATCCAAGTTCCTCAGTTGTCTCCAGGCCCTCTGCAGAGGAGAAAAGAAGCCCTGCAGTGGGAAGTGCAAGAAAGGGAAGTGCAAATCCCAAGGGAAGCAGAGTAAGGAGAGCTCAAATTATGAACGTGGAGCACCAGAGTTTGAGAACACTGAGGTAAAGCCATAATCTATGGGTTCTTATTTCTGGTGTGGTGCTTATGGAAGTGCTATTTGACTTTTTCCTCCTTCTATCCCACAGGCCAGAGGGGTGCTGTGAGGGGCTTAGGCTTGATCCATCTTTAGTATGGGGGAGAGGGGTATGAGATGGGGGATAGCAGGCAAAGTAATCCAGAAAGA
Organism: Perdix hodgsoniae; assembly: GCA_035772895.1. Lineage (NCBI taxonomy): Eukaryota > Metazoa > Chordata > Aves > Galliformes > Phasianidae > Perdix > Perdix hodgsoniae. Next base: position 785,227 of record JAPSGF010000022.1, read on the forward strand.
GGGACCAATGATTAGTGTGGAGTAGACTGAGTGGCTTCTATATGAGGAAGGAGCTTTTTGCCTGGGAGGAGGTGTGTGTTGTGACAGATGCTGCAGAGGAGTCAGTCTGTGCTTGGTCTCATGGCCAGAAGCTTTTGAAGCCTTTGAGCAGTTAACCTGCTCCCACCTCAACTTGGTGAAGCTCAGGAGCTTTGTTTGCATCCCAGGGCCTCCCAGTTAGGTCTGCCTGTAATCTCTTCCTGTTCATTCAGGAAGGGTTACTCAGAGAAGCAGGAGTTCAGGCATTGAGCTCATGGTAGCATCCAGCAGGAATCAGATCCTTCTGTATCGCTTATGTGATCAGATAGGGATGCAGCACCATGGATGTGGAGTTTCATGTGGTCTGTGTACTACTGAATTGTTAGAAATAAGGGCATCTCATCTTATATAAGTTATTGCCAACCTATCGTGTATTTCTCATAGTCTTTGAGTGTTAATTGGTTTCACTGGTTTGTTTGAGTGAAGTTTTTCTGTTGTCACAGCAGATATGTTCCTATTCTTTTCTCTGGTCACTTACACAGGCTGAAGAATTGTTTGAAACCACCAGTGAGGAGGAAGCTGATGCTGAGGAAGCTGGAGGCACAGATTCTGTTGTAGATGTTGAAGATCTTGGCAAAATCATGAGTCACATGAAGAAAGCCAAGGTACTGCTACTACAACAATTACAGAGCTGCCAGGTCTTTGTTATTGATTAAAATATTGCCTGCTGGATTCAAACCTTCAGAGTCTAGTTAAACATGAACTGTTTACAAACCTGTCGCAGAAAAGAGTGTACCTGGAGATATGTTGCATTTGGTTGTTTGCTAACTGACTTTGTCTTGTTCACTGAGCAAATGCTGCAGCATAACCCATTGCTCTCAGGCTGAGAGAAATGACTTCTGTGGTGAACATCACATGTCTGAATGTACAACGCCGTTATCTGTGTCTAAAGGCAAATCCTGTTATTATACTTGGCTGAAATGCAGGTGTGTGTAGTGCTGATATGTCATGACAAGGGAGTGGAGTGCCAGCAGTACAGGTGTGGTGATAACAGATTGCTGCAGCGTCTTCTGTGTCTTGCTGCTGCCCTAAAATCAGCTACTGCATTCTCATCTCAACAACCTGTAATTTACCTTCCTTACCTTGCACAGCTCATTGCTTTGCTGAAACCTAGCAAGTCTGAGCCAAGGTTACACAGCTGGACCCTATCAAGGCAAACCTTGTGTCACAGCATGCTGAAGGCTTAGGAGGAAAGGCAGCTACAAGGGATCTCTGATCCTTACTCTGTAGAGTGGGAGGGAGGTAACCTACTGCTTGCCTTCAAGTCTGATGTAAGGAGTAGCTCTGCTAGCCTAGGGGTTAGTCACCCTGCTGGGGTGACAATATCATCTTACCTGCTGTGGTTTGCAAGGGGAGAAAAAAAGTATGTTTTTCATTTGTTGATGGGGAAAGGGTCAACATTGTTCACAGTAACTGTGCTGTGAGGTGGTGCTCCTCCTGTATGTGCTCACCACTAGAGGTCAGTGACAAAAAGGGATCTGTATTTTCTGTAGCAGCAGGCCTGAGAGATGATTTGAGACCAGCAGTTCTGTGAAAAATTAGGTCTTGAGTTCTTACTGTCTGATAAAAATACGGCAACACCACGGTTGTGACTGCAGTGATAAAATACTTAAAGCTTCTCACACTCATTGATCTGTCTTGTATGGTTTTGTAAATAGGTGAAGATTTCATTGAAGTCTGCAGTTTTGGTTGATGTGATTCAAACAGCAGACCGCTTTCTTCTTACTTGGCTTTCTTGTTGCCTTGGTGTAAGGCTGCAGGGTGTTCACAGCAGCAGTGCCAATGTGTAGATCAGGTTCCTGTGCCTCAGACCTGAGTGGTGTCACTGATCTGAGGTGGTTTCTGTCTGAGCACAGGTGCTTATCTGGAGCTGCAAGCTGCAGTGTTCTCATCTGCTGTCTTATCAGAGGAGATGTTCTGCCCTGACAGCTGAGCACTGCCCTCTTTCTTCTGCAGGTTGTTAATTCTTAGAGTGTGAATCTCTATGTGGGACCATGGTGAGGATTGGAAATTGCACTTTTCTTGTGCATAGCAGTGTTCTGGCTGCTTTGAATGTGAGTTGTTGCCAGCTGATGTGACAAAGGCCTCTGCAGATCAACTTTTCTTTGTCTCTGCATTGCACTACCCTAGGACTTATCCTGGGATTTGGTGCAGTCTTTGTTAACTGGCCCTGTTTTGCTTGGCTGACCTGCCTACCTGCAGTCTACCTTGCAATCTACACTTCTGGTTTCATATTGCTGTAACCTGAGCAGGTAATGGAGAAACAGCCTTCAGTGATGACTTCAATGTAAGCCTTCAGCCCTCTTGGACAGGTGTGTTGTTTCCAGAGTGACAGCAGAGTATAGCTGTGTAAATATTTCATGACGGAGCCTGACCTGATGGCTCTCCATAGCATTAGCTGGGAGAAGGAACAGCTTTGTCTCAGTGGTGAATCTCCTGGGGAATGCACGCATTTGCCAATGTATGCATTTGCCAACAGGCTTATGTGAACACTTGCATTGCAAAAAAAAGATCCCACAGGTGCAGTTATTTACTCTAATGCAAATAAGGGCTGAAGACTTGATAAGAAGGAGCAGGATGATCTGTGTCTGTGGATGTAATTCATTGCATTGGGGCACTTTTGCTCCCAGGCTGGGAGATACGGTTGTTTAAATGCGATGCATTTTTGGCTTTCTTAAGTCACCCTCACGCTAGTAGCTATGAATTTGTGCATTGAGAGGTTCTTTTTTTCAGTTGAGTTGTGTTGTCCCTTTTGGTCACTTATTCTTTCTCGGAATGCTGAGTGGTGTGAAATCATTTTGACGTGCTTTCCCTTGACACCGATGTCATCTGTTGCTGCAGCAATCTTTGCCTCTGGAGGGAAGCGCGTACAGGTTTCTGCATCACCTGTGTGGAAGCCAGCATGTTCAAATGTGGGTATTCCAGGATTGTATCACACTTCACATGCAGAGTGACTGGGGTTTGAAATATGCCTAGCAATTTCCAGTGTGGTTCTTTATTTTTGGATTCCAGTGTTGTGTATTAACTCCTCTGCATATGGAAGATGTGTGAGGCAGAACCTCCTACTCCAACAGAGTTAATCTGTTGGAATGTTTTAGGATCCATCTTTTGGTCTTTGCAGGCATGTTGCCACTTGAGAGGATCACTAGCAGGCGAGATGGATGAACAGTTGTAGCTCATTGACCTGCTATTATGGGATAGCGAAGTGGGGCTGTAGCAGCAAGCACAGCTAAAAGATATTTACTCAAATCTCTGCGGGTGATCTTAATTTAATATTGTGTTCATTTTCTGTTACTTGACCTAATAGAAACCCAGGCAGAGTTGTTTTGCAGCTTTTCCTGTGTGCGTGTATGTTGACAGCTGTAGTATTCTTCTGTGTGCAGCTTCATTGTGTTTTACAGTGTAGCCCAAGGGTCTGAGACTGCGTTTTTATGTTCGCTTGGATCAGCTTAGATGGATCCAGGAGTTATGAGGTGAATGGCAGAACTCACCTTCTGAGTATAGTTGTAGCTGTTGCACCATATGCCTCGGAGAAGAGATGGATTTTTGAGTTGGGAATGCAGGCACGAGGTTAAAGGTGCTGCTTACTGTCTGTCTATACACTGTGCCGAAAAGTTGGCAGAAGGAGGTATCAAAGGGAAGTCATTCACATATATAAAATGATGATTTAGTATGAAGGGAAACTCCACTCTTTATCGAATCATTTACTATCACATGATAACTGTTTAATAGCTGCTGAAATGCAGCACGTTTTTCTAAGTATTTTAGGTTTTGGACCTTGATACGACAGGAAATTGTTGCAGGTGATGCTCAGTGGGCTTCTGACCAGAACACAAACCTGGTTCAGTTCAGAAGGCACCTACAGTTTCATAAAGGGAAGTGCTTGAGCATGACAGTCCAAAAGTGGCACTCCAGCCATGGCCAAGGAGGCCTGGGAGGTCAGTCCATTGCTGCAGGCTCAGCAGCTGTATTTCCCAGGGCCACGATGATCCTGGGGCTGGTGGCCCCACTCATAGGTGGGTTAATTCCTGGATTTCTTCTACATCTATTTATTCCAGCCTGCTGTGTGGTTTGCGTTTTGTTTTTTGGGTTTTTTTTTAGGTTGAAAGTCTGGGCCTGTTCTACAAGGCACTTTTATGTGGCAGCAGAAGGCAGTGGTTCTTGTTGGATTCAGTAACAAAAGGACTTTTGTGTAGTTGTGGCGCTCTTCTGCTGTCCTTCAAAGTTGCTGATGCACCCCTGAAATATACTTTTCAGTGAAAGGTGAAATCTAATGGGTATGTTTGTGGCCTGCAAGACTGCAATTAATCACAGGGACACCATTTCTTAATGTAGATTATCTCCCACAGCTGGGAGATGGTGATAAAGTAGAACGGCAGATCAATCTAGACTAGTTCCCAGGGAATGAAATGGCTTTATTAACCTTCATATTTATAAACTGCAGCATGAGAAGTAATAATAATAATCTAATTTTTTTGGATGGGCTGGGAAGTAATCAAATGGGCATGTTTTGTTGGCACAGCTCAGTGATGAATGTTACTGTTTTCTAAACCAAAGCTTAATGATGCTGATAGTCACATTTTGAATGTAAATACAAAGGGGGGGGGGAGGGTGTGAGAACAAGACTCATGTTGACTTCATAGGGAAGTGAGTATGACCCAGAGAGTCTGTTCAAGAAGCTTGTTTTGATGCTGTATCTGTTGGCTGTGAGGGAGGCTTCTTGATCTCCTTTGGCTCCTCTTCCAAGAAAGTCATCCTAATGTGAGCTATTCACCATCACTGGGGCTGTGAACAGCTTTGCTCGGTGCCTCCCAAAAGCCCTCTATGGGAGAGGAAACTTCTAATGATGGTGGTTGGAGCTGGGCTTGATGTGGGGCAGTAAGTTTTAAGGCATGTGACTTCATTACAGGCGGGTGATTCCAGAGTATGCAAGAGCTGGTAGCTGTGTTCTGCCTGAATTGAAAAAGGCAGACTACTGAAAAGTTTTTCTAACTTTTAATGGGTGAGGGATTCATGGGGGGTGGGAAGATGTGCTCTTATATTCACCAGCACAGTCTCTGTGGCCAGATTTCGACCTCTGCTACACTGGCTTGGAATTCAGAGTGATCTCAGGTTTTGAAATGAGCTTTAATAACTAGTATTTAATTGCTGAGGGGCTACTTCTAGCCCTGAAATCTGGCCCAGGGACACTTCGCCTTATCCACTTCCTGTGTTTAAGTCTATCTTCCTTATATCTTAATATGTTGTAATTTTTCATGTTAGACAAGCAAAAGAGATTTTTGAGCCTTGACTTAACCCTGTAAATCCTAGGAGTACCTGGTGGAAAAGGGAAGAAAAATGCTGTAAAGGTTACCTGTGCCTGGGCAGTCTTTGGCATGCGGTGTGATGCTGTCTTTCCCTGATGAGTCTCTCTGATGAGAGCTTTGAGGTCTAGGAATAAAGAGCCTTATAGATCCCATAGACCCCTTGCTGCTCTTTCGTCTGTTATCAATTAGTCGATAAGTGTGTAGTGAGGCAAAGCTGTTAGATATAAAGGTACAAAATGGGCTGGAAGTTTGAAGTCCCCATGAGTATTGAGCTTTCTCTTTATTTGCAGCATTTTCTGTTCTCTGTCTGTTGCTGGAGGTGATCAGGCTTTGCCTGCAGCAGCCCAGCCCATCTGCTTACCATTTCCCACCAACTTTTTGCTGTGTTTCTCGAGGTATTTCTTTCTCGTGCACTTTCTGAGGTTCTTGCCAGACAAATAACACAGCTGAAGCCCACAAATCAATGCACAGAATGATTATTTGCTGATGGTAATTACTGGGAGAAGCAAGGAGGAGGTGTCTTGTTGATGTTGCTGCTGTATCCAAGGAGCGGTGAGCACAGTGGTGGCTTGGAGCACAGCATCTGCTGCCAAAGGGACGTGTTTGGGTAAGGTGTTAGGTCCTGTGTGTGCAGCTGTGTTCTGCTAGATGAACTCCACAGTGTGCACAGACTGCTTAGGTGTCTGCCAAACCATGCTGTGGATTTTTCTACTAATAGCATGGCTAAGCTTTTGCATGGGGAAAGCTTCATCCTTTTGGCTACTGGCATAGGCAGAGCTGCTATGGCTCCGGAGCGGGCAGCCTAGATCTGTGTTTGTGTTGGCCAATATCTGCGTGCAGAGGGTTGTTGTAACCCAGCTGTCACTGTGACTGGGGATGGAGTGCCAGACCGCTCCTAACTTTGGAAAGTGGGGCTTTGGTCTTGAGGGATGCTGAGCAGGGCTTTGGGTGTCAGGTTTATATTTTCTTACAGTTAACGAAGATTAATTATAGTGGAAACCAAGCAATTTCCTTTTGGGTTTAATCAGGTATTCTTTATAAGATTATAATTATACTAATCTTGTGTCCTTTGATCTAACAGTCCCGAAAAGCTGGCTAATGCAAATAATTGAACAGATTATAGGCCAGAGCTGTTAATTGAGCGCTTGGAGGACTTGCATACGGCTCCTATTTGGGGAAGCAGCAGAAGTGCAAACAGGACCTTTCCTCTCCAGTTAAATGATCACAAACTTTCCTGCAGTCTTACACCAGGTGGCCTTCCTGAGAAGAGCAATCCAGGGTGGGAGCTGTGGCTGGGGCTCTCACTGAGGGAAGTGTGTGGTGTCTGGGCTGCCTGAAAGATGCGTGATGACATGAAATGCCCTTTCCTTAGTCCTGAGCTGGAAGGAAAAAGAAAGCAACGGAACGGGAAAGTCTCCTACAGAGCCATCAAAAAGAAGCATCCAACCTATGCCAAGATGCTAAGGGACGTGGTGTAGTGGGGAAGTATTGGTGGTGGATGAAGGTTGGATGGTCTTGGAGGTCTTTTCCAACCTTGGTGATTCTATTGAAATATGTACTCTGTTCTGCGTGAGAAATCAAAATGGGCTACAGCTGAAAATCTTGCTGGGTGTTTCAGGATGCTTGTTAAATCTTGTTTCCTAGGTTTTAGTTTTGATTCTTGTAGTGCAGGAGAAAGGAATAAAAATGTGAATATATGTCCCAGTTTTCAAATATAAACGGCTCACTTTTGAGAGGAAACAGACGCATTTCTTTTAGTTTTGATTCCTGTTTGCTTTGAAAATCAGTCGTTTTTATGGTGTGTCCAGTGAAGCTTCCCAACTCCAACAAATGTCGGCGGAACCATAAAGCAGCATGTGAAATGGAGGCTTGGTTTAACTACAGCTTGTAAAAAAGCCTTCCCTACAGCACAGCAGTGATGTTACGGCTCTGTGCAGCAATCCCAAAACCTCTTCCGCAGCCCTGCATATGTGCACGCATTCTGGGAAGTGTCATCCCTGAAGATTCTGATGCTGAACCTGCAAGAAAATGGGCATCGATGGGATCTGAGCTGCAGGGCTGTTGGAAAAGCATTTTGAGCTGCTTGGAATGGTGCAGGGGACCTTGTGGCATTGCACAGTAAGGCAGATATGGATGGAAACTTCTTTTTGGTTGATTCATGGAGGTTTTGATCACGCCTCCTCCCGTTTCAATCCAGGGCAGAGGAATGAATTGCGGAGCTCCCTGCTCCTTAGCTGTCATGTTCTGCTTTCCATCTGTCTGCTTTTTATCTTTTTTGCTTCAATTCAGCCTCGTATGCCTAACTGGGCAGTGATGTATGCAGTGGGTATGTAACCTGTGATTATATCGACACCAGCAGCTATTCTTAATGAGGTTTCCTTGCTGTTAGGGTGCTTGCTGGTTCACTGATGACTCAATCCAAGTTCCTAATACCCATTTCTGTGCTCTCTGAGGAATGCTCAGGGCAGTTTTTAGTGATGACTGACAGCAGCTGGATATCCTTAGTCCACAGGCTGAGCCAACTGCAGTTCAGTTTGTTGGTTAGGACAGTTAGCACTTTGAATCTGGAGCAGCAGTCCTGCTCTGTCCCTTTTCAGAGCTTTAGTGCAGGCTTGTGACACCCTGTGCTGGTCCTTCTGCTCAGGCTTTGGTCTCATGGGGATGCTGCTCTGCCAGGAAAACTGTACTGCCCCAATGGCTGGGACTGTGCTAGGGAAATCTGTGTTCTGACTGCTCCCTTGTCACTGGAGCTCTGCTTGCTTGGGATTTTAGCTCTTCGTTCATGGAACTCATGAACTTTAATACTTCATTTAACCATTCCCCTCAGTAAGTCGTACTACTGTTGCCAGGCTGTCTCTTCACGATAACCTTGCCAACAATTTTCCCTTAGCTTCAGCTCCTTTTCTCTTGTCTGCAGCTCCTGATGTATTACTGTTCTCTTAACGGGTGCACCTTCCACTTGTTAGGAGATGGAGGAAGCCCTGATGGATGATGCAGTAAGTCAGGACAAGGCTGGCTGGGGTTGCCTTGTGTTTGTCCAGGGGGAGGTTAAGTAGGAAACAAGCTCAGTCAGAATTGAGCTGTATTCTGTCTATTTTCCTTCCTGGAGTAACAGCTTTTCAGGGAATGTGTTGTTTTCAGCTCTGGCACATGAATAGAGCAGCGAGGCTAAAAATGCTGCCATAATTTAGCCTAGGGAAAACTTCTTCTGCATGGAGTTGATGCAGTTTGCCTTTTTTCCTGCTTTCTTCCTGCCCACAATCCCAGTTGAAAAAGCATTCGATGTAACAAAATGGGAAATGCAGCGATATCTCAGACGCCTCCTGTAGGGCAGGGCATGTCGTGCTGGGCACACGGAGCTGCAGGAGCTGTGCTGGGCTGTGAGTCTCCCAGCAACTGGGATTGATTCCTGCTGCTTTCTGACTGTGGGTGCTGTGTGAGTGCAGGGAGGGTGGGTTGCGGTTTCCTGGCAGGGAGGTATTTCAAGGACACGAGGAGCTGGCTCTTGTCACTGCTTGCTTGATTTGTTAGGGAAAGATAGTAACTTGCTTTAGATTTACTACAGGGCTTTCTGCTAAATCACTGCAACTAGAGAAGTTTGCTCTGCGCAGATTTAACTTCATTCTCTGCGTTCGATCCCTAAATAATAGATATGAAAGGTTTATTAAGCAAATAAGTAAAAGTCACTGGAGTGTGAATGCCCTAAGCCCATCGCCTGCCAGGCAAAGCCAGTCAGGTACTGCGGGTCAGAGGAAAACAAATGATTGTTTTGTTTACAGCCTTTCGCATCAGGATGAAAGGGGAAAAAAAATATATATATTAACAGCATCTCTGAGGGGAAGATGATTATTGAAATAAATGCTTCTGCCTTGCCAGCAAGGCAACTTTATTTATTTGTTTTTTCACGTCTAGGTGCTTTTTCTCTGCTGTTGCAGTACGACAGGCAGGTAGAAATGCAAGCCCTTTAATTCAGAAGGACTTTCCCTGAAGGCTGCCTTGGATAGGATATCTTATTTGTAGTTAAGTGAATCGCTGCATTTTTAATGTTATGATGTGCTACATAATGCATATTGAGTTCTTCTGGGGGAATTAACCTGGCATGAGATTGGGGAGTAGATATGCAAGAATGCATCTGTTCAGAAATCCTGCCTGGTGTTTTTCTTTGGATAGCTAATGAATCCATGCTGACATAGTGCCCTTCCCTTGTAAACGGATGGCTGTGCCTAGTTCTGGATTAAATGATGTGGGAGAAGCTCTTTGTTTAAGAACTAATAGCTGAGGGTTTTATCTCCTTCCTGCCTAATGCACGAGGCTTTTCCAGCAATATTAATATTTTACCAGTGAAAGTCTTGGAGTCTGGAAGAAAGGTGACTAAGAGAAGACCTCATTGCTCTCTACAGTTGCCTGAAAGGAGGCTGCAGAGTTGATTTGTTGGGGCTACAAGTGAGGGTGGGAGGGGGTGGCCTGGAGCTGCAGCAGGAAAGCTTACAGTGGGTGTTAGGAAGAGTTTCCTCACGGGCAGGGTGGTTGTGTGTTGTAACAGAGCTGCCCTGGGAAGAGGGGGAGTCCCCATCCCTGGAGGTGTTTAAGGGATGTGTGGGTGTGATGCTGGGGGATGTGGGTCAGTGATGGGGCTGGGGTGCTTTTTCTGTGCGAAGAACGCAGCTGGGAGAGCACTGCTTTCAGTGGTGATGCTAATGGTGGGTAAACACAAACTGGAAGCATGGGAGCATTTGCATGAACTTCTTGGTGACTTTGGCACGAAAGAGACTTGGAAGTTGAATAGCCTGTTTTGCAGAAACAGAATGTCCTCTGTTGGTCTTTGTTGTTTATCCATAACTTCTCTAATACTTCAAAAAAGCCATAAAGAACTGACAGATTACAAGTTGCATGAAATATCAAAGTAATTATTTCCACTTTCATGCTTCTTTGTGCAGACATAAAGCAATAAATACCCGTAGAGTCTCAGAAGTGACACTTACATAGTGGCAGATTCATGCTTTGCTTACGTGCTGGGATTTGTTTGTTTCTCCTTTAACTTACGCTAATACATGGTATTCCTGTATTTGTGTTGTTTTCTTTCTTTTAAGTAAATTCCAGGAGTTTAAGCATGTTTATAAAGGTGCATCTGTTGGAAGCCAGATGCGTGGGATGCAGCGGCTCATTGTGTGGAGTTGACTGCTCCGGGGAACAGCCTTTCCTTGCAGGGTCTTTGGTGATCACCAAATTTTGGTGGTGCTCTTGGCTGTCCTTTGGGGTGACTTGTAGAGAACACAGCTTCTATGGCTGCATAAATCACTGTAGTGATGTTTTTCTTCCCTGATCTGTCCCCAAAATAAAATGAGATGGAATCTAAGTGTAATTCCCTGTCTTCAAACAGAGAGAACGTGAGCTGGAGGATGGAGATGCTGGAATGAGCTTGCTTGGAGAGAACTCTGGGAAGAAGGAGGCGGGTGAAAGGAGAGAAATGATAACTGCAGCCCTGAGGGATGCGCTCACAAAGCAAGGTGAGATTTTGTGATCCTGAGTGCTGGAGCAGGATGGGATTCTAGCAGGGCAGGTGAGTCTGCTGCTGTTGGAGAAAGCTGCTGATGGAACTGCCAGTCCTGCTCCTGGTTAGAGCCTACCAGAGCAGCTTAGACTAGGGCTGCCTGCTTCATTGTTCAGGGGAGGAATCTAAAGCTGTGCAGTGCATCTCAGCGTGATGCACGCTAACGTGTTGATCACATGGTGTAATACTTCTGCTGTCAGCTTGAGGGAGAAGATAAACCGGCACGTCTCTGTCTTCCTTAGGGTGGGCTTATTAGAGAACGTTTAGAGATCGGCTTTGCCTCAGTCTTGCATTTTAGTCATTTGCTTTTATTTAAACTTCAAACTTTTTCTGGTACTGAAACTTCTTTTCCAGAAAGGAGAATCTGTCAAACCAGCAATCTGCTCAGTGATTCGGTCAGTGAATTGCAGAGAGCAGCACTGGTGAACTGATGCATTTTTCTGAAACTTTAATGGCAAACACGAGAGGAGCAGGCTGAGGGTTTTGGACTGCAGGGCTGTCAGCTGGGAGTAAAGCTGGGAGAAGGGCAGGGGAGGGTGATGTGATCCTCCCAGCTGCAGCACAGGGGAGTTTGCAATGTGTGCTCCCTAGGATTTCAGTTCTTCAGCCTGAGCATCTATACATAACTAGTGTTGTTCTGCCCATCAAGCGTCTGGCGAATTTGCTCACTTTTTATTTTCATTAACAATAAAATAAAAAGCCGTTCTTTAAATCTGTGGGCTGAATGACAGAACCCAGCAATAGCCTCTTTAAAATGGGGCTCACGGGGTAGCAGTAACTTTGCCTCATCTTCACATCCATAGCTGCATCACTGCAGGTCAGAGCCAGTGCAGGGCTGCAGGAGCCAAAGGCTGCATTGTGTTGGCAGGTGCATTGTGCTGCAGAGCAGCGTGAGGAGCGTTGCAGGCCTCCATTTGTGTATTGTTATCACCGTGTGGTCAGGAAGACAGATCATTCTGCCTGCAGGGCTGTTGGGAGGACAGGTGAGCCTGGCTGGCAGGGTTGGAGGCATGGCTGCTAGGAAGGTGGGCAGGGGTGGCAGCATCTGGCTGCTGCAGGGTCCTGTTCTGAGAGCCTGCAGGGAGTGCTGAGCTCCCTCAGCTTCTGTATTAGTGTAGCAGAGCCCGGGGGGGGTGATGTGGAGGTGCTGTGGCACTGATCTGCTGAGTATGGGTGCATAGTCCCCAGCAGCTGCTCTGCCCGGTGCTCTTCTTGGGTTGCAGTGCTCAGTTGGCTCTTTCTTATTCAGGGATGTCACAGGAGTGCTTGATGGTCTGCCTTGCTTTGACCCAAGCATCATGAGCTCAGTTTTGGGGGAGTGGATGAAATGTTGGTGTTTTAGTGCTGTATAAAAGTGGTTGTTGTAAAAAAAAAATATATATATATATATATAGTGCTGGAGGGAAGGTTGCATTCCTGCTGTAACTTTCTGACACAAAGGCAGGGTTTCCAGGTAGCTCAGATCTCTGATAGTCCGGGCTCAGGAATTCATTGGTCACATGAATTCTATTTTGTAAGTACGTATTTCTGCCTTCCTTTGGCATCCGGGGTGGTGCCAGCAGTGGTTGTGCTGCATAGGGGTCTACTTGCCTAAATCTGCAGTTTAAAAGACTTGAAAACTTGTGTATTGCGTAATTTCAGCTGCAACCACCTTTGTGAATGCATCCCTCCTTTCCTTTCTTCTGCTCCTCGCATCATTCCTTAACAGTTGCTGAGCAGTAAAGAAAATAATCTGCCTTTCTTCTCTTTTCATGTCACAGCTGTTTTTTTTGCAGATGAAACACCAGGACAGTCTTATGAGGCTGTAAAAGAAAAAAATAAAATAAAACTCCTTCCCTCAGCACCATCCCTTGAAAATAACAAGTGTGATACAGTCAGATCATCTAATTTGTGTAGCAACTGGTTGCTTTGGGTATAGGTTCACTGTCTGTTGAGCATTATCCCTAAGGGCATAATTAGCCCAAGAGAAAGCAAAAACAGTGGTGGTGATTCACAAGAAAGCTGTTTTTCTGAACTGTGGTTGTGTAACAGGAGTTTGCCTTTGAGCAGCATCCCTTCAGCCCCCCCAGAACACTCTTTTTAATCACCTTCAGACAAATTTAGCTGCCTTGTAGGTAAACTGAATATTGCTTAAACAATGGTTTTATTTTAGCTGGAATTCAAAGGCAGCTCTAAATATAACCTGAAGTATTGGATTGTGTGGCTGGAGGCCCTTGTGGCTGGCTGCTTGCAAATACCTTTATAAAGGTCCTCTGTAACAGCTGCTGCTTTGGAAGTCATAGCCAGTCTTGTGCTGTGAGAAGATGCTGATTTCCTTCCCATCACTGTTCAGTCTTGCATAAAATACAAATACAGCACGAGCCACTTAATACCCACAGTAACAAGTATAGCTGGAGAGAGGCTGGCAGTGTGCTCCTGCTGCTTCATCTGTTTAGGTAAATGTCATGAAATGAACTGAAAATAGAAGCAAACCTTTCATGCAAGTGTTTCCTGTGGTGATTAGTAGGCACAGCCTAACTGATGTTCTCATTTGCTTTCTGCAGTGGCTTGTAGATTCATGAAACAGTCCTTGCCGGGCTGAAATCTGTATTTTTCTTCTTAATCTGCTCATACACAGCAGGTCCTTGCTTCTTTCTTTTCTGGATACGGCTCTACTTGTAGTTTTGTGGTAGGCAGTAATGCAACAGGATTGGATTAATGTTACCCACAGGCTGAGCCCACTGGCATTGAAAAAGTCGTTCTGCTTCCCCAAGCTGCAGTTGGGTTGTTGTCTTTATTGCTTACATGTGCCTTGAATTTAGCACCAGGGCGTCCATAATATCTCAGCTTTACTGGTATCCAAAGGCAAGTGCTGTTAGGAGACGGCTTGTATCTGAAGTAGTTTGGGCTGTTTCAGTAACCACTTCTGCCTTGCTTTGACTTGCTGTTTGATACGAAGATGAGCTTTGATCTGTGCTTTTCAGCATGTTTTGAAAATCAAGAGCTGACTTCAGAAGAACCTTGAGGGCTGGGCTTTTCAAGTGCTTGCTGACCTTGCCTGAGATTAGCTTTCAAAGTGGTCGGTTGGTGGCTTTTGCTGCTGGTTCTTACTGATGATTTTTTTTTCCTCATTGCCTCAGCTTGGCTGGCTGTGCTGAGCTCCGCATCCTGGCGTTGGGAGTGAAATCTGCTGCAGAGACATTGCCCAGAGACTGGTGCTGCTGGGGTTTGTTTTGCAGGCTGTGTGCTGAGATGTTGGCACACAGTGCTGGGATTCGGTGTCATTTACATGGAGCTCTGATACTCCAGGTGGCACTAGCAGCTCACAGCTGGGTCAGGGATGGGTAACGCTGCTGCAGTCCCTGAAATGAACCAGAGACCTTCAATTGCTGCCCAAGGGAGGATCTAAACATCAGTTTGCAAAATACAAGATTCTTCTTTTGTGAACACCTGTGATCAGGGTAAATGTAACGTCTGAAACCAGGCAAACTTAAGCCTGCTAATTTTTCTTGTAATTCCTTAATGTTCCTGCAAATAAATGGAGAATGTGCAGTTGAGGGGGGAAGAATCAGCATCCCCTGGCTCCTGGAAGTCCCACAGTGTGGAAGCTGCCGAGAGCTTTGTGATGAGCTGATTGCAATACTAATTTGCTGGTGCACTTATCAGTAGCAGGGTAGATAGTCAAAGCTCAGCCTTGTGGGCCTGATTCTTCCCAAGCGTGTGATCACAGGAGTTGGAGTTACCCTTATACTCTAGAGGAATGTGAGTATAAATTCATGTTTGAAGTGCACTGATCTTTCCTAACATTTGGAGTGTACTGGTCTTTGAAATTAAATCCATTAAGATAGAAGGAAGTAAGGCTGTATTCAGGTAAACTTGTGATCCAGTGATGCAGCTGTTGTGCCCTGGCCCCTGGGGAGTTGGGGTTGTTGGCTGAGGCAGTGTAGGACACGTGGCTAATTCTTCTTTGAGACACCCTGTTCAGGAGTCCCATCATATTGTCTCTTGCTTTGCTTGCTTTTCAACCTGAAAAAGGATTTTCCTCTTTGTGGAGCTTGTCTCCCCAGCATCCCAGAGACAAAGGGATCCTTTTGCTGTTCAGGACTTTGGAGTGAGCTTTGTCTCGCAGGTCTTTATCTGCACAGCATCTGAGAGCCGTTGGAAAGGGACTTGTGGCTGTAGCTGGCTTGTTCTTTTTCTTCTGGCTGTTTTAGTGGATGGAGGTGGATGCTTGCCAAGCTACAAAGGCCCCCTTTGGGATAGGAGACAGCTGTTCTCTGCTTGGAGTAGCAAAGCCAGTGTGGAAGTTAATGAAACTATCCAGGCAAGGAATGGGCATCTCATTTCTCCATCTTCTCTTGGGTGAGAGGAGGTCCCAAGAACTTGCATTGTTGTTGGGGTTTGATTAAAATGGAATGGGTTGCCATGCTTTTGATGCCCATGGTGTTCTTTTCTAAGGTGTGCCCTGTGGGGCTGCTTCTGCTGGAGGACATCAATGTGAGTCATTTGTGGCAGATGTTTTCCAACAGCTCTGCCAATAGTCTGCCTTACCATTCCTTGTCATAGGTGTCGGGTGCTGGCAGCTTTTTGTTCTTCTCCAGTACTAGCTGCTGCAGGTGAAAATACTAGTGGTCCTGGTGGTCATAAAAATCATAATTTGATCAGAAATTATGCATTTAAGCATTGGAAGCTTTGGCAGTTCTGTAGTGAAATGTGCTCTTGGGTTAAAATGGACATCCCAGTTCAAGTAAGAATGTTGTTTGTTGGCTCTCAGCTGTTGTTGCTGGACTCTACAGCTGCTGGCATTGCAATCCTTGGACTTTGCTGGTCCTACTTTCATGTTTGCAGGTTAGGTTTGTTTGCCTGCCATGGCAGCAGTAATTCTTCCACCAACTTCAGCAGGCTTTTGTTGCAAGTTAAATATATATATATATATATATATATATATATATATATATTCAATGTGTTCTCTGTGCTCCTCCTCGTTGTACATGACTCTTCAGTAGCTCCACTGATAGAAGTGGACAAAGAACTGTAGTGTTTCTGTGAGTGTAAGGTACAGTCCTGGAGTCCTTTCTCACAAGCTTGAAGTAGGAAAGAGAACTTATAGGCAAACTTTCCTGCATCTCACAAGCCTGTGGTACTTTTTAAGAGCAGTTTCTTCCATTTCAAGGGAAGTTTTTAAAGCAGCACCAAGAAAAGCCTGCGGAGTTGATCCTGGGGCATGAAACAGGAAGGTTTTCCAGCCATATTTGGCCCATCAGGGAAATTCTACTTCCCAGATCCCACTTCTGTTTCGGCGTAAAATGCTGATGAAATGTGAACAGGTTCCTTTCACAAACCACACTTATATTTTTCTTGCTCGTTCTCCAGCTTTAATCAGATCACTGCCTTCAGTGGTGGCCTGAGTGCAGCAGCTGTGGGAGAGCTTTCAGGACGGTCCCTCGAGTGGAGGCGATGGATTGCTGCTGTGTTGCTGCCCTGTTAACCAGCTCTCGTGCAAAACAACACGGAAGTGGGAACTTTTTTCCTGTAAGCATTCCCCTGGTTTGAAGTTCCCTTTTCTTCACTGTTTTACAGCTTTAACAGATAATACAGCTTCAAACAAACTTACTGAGGGAGATGGCTTGATAGACCCATGCTGGTTTGTCAGCTGTGCAGTGCTTGACTTTCAGAAAGCTTGCTTCTGAGAAACATTTGGGTTTTTGAAGCACAATGTGACATCAGATTGGCTTTTACCAAGCGTGCGGTGGCTGTGTTCTCAGAGGAGCATGGCAAAGGCTTTGCACCTCCGGGGGATTTTTCAGCCAGTCATCTGCTTCATTCTTTCATAATTAAATCTTCTGCTCTGTGCTTTCAAAGACTTCAACTGAAGGAAGCTTTTAGTGCAGGGAGTTGTTCTGAGAGATAAGGTGCCTTTGGTTTTCTGCTGGACACTGCTGTGTCAGGATAGCTGTTGGGGCTGTATAGTGATAGGACAAGGGGGAATAGTTTTAAACTGAGACAGGAGAGGTTTAGGTTGGATATGAGGGGGAAGTATTTCATTCTGATGGTGGTGATGCGCTGGAACAGGTTGCCCAAGGAGGCTGTGGATGCCCCATCCCTGCAGGCACTCAAGGCCAGGCTGGATGTGGCTCTGGGCAGCCTGGGCTGCTGGTTGGTGACCTGCACACAGCAGGGGGTTGGAACGAGATGAGCACTGTGGGCCTTTTCAACCCAGGCCATTCTATGATAGCCGGGATAGTCTCCAAGTTGTGTAGTGTGACTATTGCAGGTGCACTTTTTCAGACTGTGGATGGGATTTTGTGGAGCGAACCTTTCAAACTGTTTACATGATGGGGCTGAAGTGTTGCATTGTGATCCTAAACAGCTGCAGAAGTATTTTACACTAATGATGGAGCATTCGCCATCTGTGACAGTGGCTATCTCAGCTAAAAGTCTGCCCGTGGTGTATTAAACTCGGGTTGGATTCTCAGGGCAAGCAGTCACCAAATGTTTATTGGCCTTGTTATTGCCTGATGAAACTAATTTCAGCCAAAAGCTTGTTTAAAAACTCAAATTTTTATGATAGTGACACTGAATTTCATTGAAGCTTGGTGAGTGTCTTGGCCATTCAGTGCTTATTATCTAGCGTGGGATCAGCTAAAACAGACTTATGATCTGGGATTTTGTGCCTTTAGTCATGAGTAGAGTTTACAGGTTGAGTAATAACGAGTGTTTTGAATATGAGAGATGCTGTAGAGCCTTACAATCTGAATATGCATAGAGATTCAATCCCCTTGAGACAACACACTGTATTGTTTGGAAGGTGTTGCATCCAAATGTTCACTTGTTTGTTGTTGCTTACCAGTAATACTTCTTGGGTTTGCTCTTAAGCAGTAGATGTGTGTTCTGTGAGCCCTGGAAACAGAGTGAGAAGGCTCTGCCTGGTTCTGTGACTTGCTTTCTCCCATAGCTGATTTGAAACTCAGCACTTTTGGTTCCCTTTCCATTTTTCTTAGAGCTCAAGCTGCTTTGCTGTCTGTGTTACAAGCCAGCAGTTAAATACTTCAAGAAATAGGCTCATCAAATCAAAGGAACTTTGCTCACCTGCAGTAGATATGCAAAGAGTCAGGCTTTGTCACTGATACTTGGTGTAAGTCTGAGTGTTGATGTGCAGCTTGCTGTAGTGGCTTAGCAGGGTAACCATGTTCCCACCAATGCTCACTCTGCAGTGAGGACTTGAGTCCAGGCACTTCATACAGTGCTCATAAGAAGTTCTATAAATGCATGGTTTCTTCCAGTAACCACAGCTGTGACTCCTGGCAGCAGCAAGTAGGGTGAGTAAACTTCTTTGCATCGCTAAAGCTGGTTGAAGTTTGTAAGCCTCTGGTTTGGTGTTGAAGGTGTTCCATTTTGTTGGCCTTTACAGGGTGCTGCAGGCACTCCATGTGCTGGAAGTTGATCTGATCAACTTAGAGAGTGCTGCAGTTTTGGGCTGTGGGGTTTGGCATTGTGCTCAGTTCAGATGCCTCCTGTCTGCCCTTCAGTGGATTTGGGCAAGCTTACCCTATTTCCTGTTTAACTCTAAACTAATGCTCATTTTAAAGCAGCCACGTTACTTCTGCTGACAAATGACCTATGATTCTTCTATGGATGCTGTTGCTGGGTTGTGAGAGGGTGGTAGTGGCTGATAGCAGCACAGAGCCTGGCTGGGGCAGCTGTGTCAGAGGGTCATACCACCCTTCTGTGTTCATCACATCCTTTAGGGACGTGAGTTCGAGTGACACAGAGAAGTCTCAGTTGGGATTAACCCTTGCTGGGCAAGGCTGTTTGCAGACAACTGCAGGAGAAACATGCAGGACAGATCTGGAGTAGGAAGAGATAATGGGAGCTCTGTGTGCTTAGTTCTCAGGCAAGAGTTGGCTGGAAACTGCTGTGTGGTCTACTGGGTTACATCCAGTCCTGGATGGTGTCCCCAGTGTCACCTGAGGCTTTGCAGAGTATCACTTCCAAGTCAGAAGCTGTGGCTGGAGTTACTCTCTCTCCTTTTCCAGGAAAGGATGTAAAATGTTGAGGCTTGTTGGCTTGCATAGCTTCTTATCTTGAGTTGGCTTAACCCTGAACGTGCATGGAGGGTTTTGAGGTCTGCTCATTCAGGGGCTTAAGTCTGAAGTACCATGTGCTCCCACGGAGCTGGAGGGCAAATGAAGCTCAGGATGTGCTCTTGGGGGCAGCCTGAAGTCCCTGCAACCTCACTTAATGCATCAGTCCCTTAGCATCCTAAAGTGGGAGAAGGGGCAGGGGGTTCCTGCGGGAGGGATGCTGGATACCTAAAGCATGATTTTGTTTGGAAGTGTTAATGAACACATCAGCCTCCTGCTGCCAGTGGAGATGTGCTGGTTTGGGCAGCCAGGCCATGCTGACATGTCAGAGCTGCAGTGTGAACAGCACCGTGAGGCTCTCCAATCCCTCACACTTTTATGCTGATTTGTAAGCGTTTTTTAATCCTTCAGACATATTGGTCTCTAAGTACTTTATTTTTTCAAAGAGGAAAATAACCTAACTCAAGCAGTTTGGGTAATAATAGTACTTAGTGCTTAATGAATGCTGTAGAATTAATCCATGTGGACCAATAAATAAAATTCTGTTGGTTTGGGCTAGGAGGTGGGAAATGGTGTGAGACCAGCTTCCTGCAGGTGTGGGGTGCAGCTGCCTGCAAAACTGTTCACTGGAGCTGCACCCCAGGGGTAGAGGTGGTAAATCTGCTGAACTGTTGGTGCCTGGGCTCACGCTGAGCCCTCCATCTCAGTGCTTTCCTCACTCTTGTGCTGCATGGGATCAGGTGGTGTTCCTCGGGCTTGGTCTGATGTGCTGCTGGGTCCACGTGCCAACCCTTGGGGTCAGTGCAGGTGTCCCATATGTGTTCCACGCAGTCCTGAGCCCTCTCCATTGATTCAAACAGAACTGAGCAGTACAAATAGATCCCGTGGGGAGGAAAAACTTTCTATTGGCCAGATCCCTTGCATGGCCACATGTTGGCTCAGTGCTGGGCTCACGGGGTCAGGCAGGTGGGCATGGACACCTTGTTGCTGTGTCCCATTCGTGCCAGCAGGGAGGAGCAGCACTGAGAATGGAGATGCTTAATTTTGTGCAGCACTTAGTTGTTTCATGTATCAGTTACTACCGATTAAAACTGATGGTTTGACTCACCTCTTGTTTTCAGGCTATAAGTTGATAGGAAGCCATTCTGGAGTGAAGCTCTGTCGGTGGACAAAGGTATGCTCTTTTCCTTTTTCTCTGTTTATAAACTAAAAGCTAGAAACTTACTACTTAGAGCTATACAGGTATACAACTTCCAGGTGGAATACCCTTTAAAAATGCTGTTACCTGCAAGGCAGCACTTCACTTCCCAAGCTCTAGTTCTGCATGTCAGACTATTACAGCCCCACTGCCAGCAGTCAGAACGTGAGCAGAGAGCTGCAAAGATCACTGTTCCTGTTTGTCCCATCTCTGCTGCCTGCTGGAATCCCTCCTGCCTACTGAAATGCAGGACAGGGCTGGAATGCCATTAAAGTGGGAGGATCGCATCAGAGGCGTGAGGTCTTGAGAGACAAAGATAGCACAGCTCATCATTGCGTTCACATGGCACACAGGCACTCAGGCCTGTTGTTCTGTGGCTGATGTTCTTCCCCTTGTTCTTCTGCTGTTCTTCCCCTTGGAAGGTTCATATAGCAAACTGAGCAGAGCAGCTGAAGTTTGCTCTGCTTCTTGCTGCAGCTGTCCTCTGCAGGTCCCTGAGAAGCAGTTCACAGCTCGCATACTGAAAGCCGCTCTGTAAGGGTGTGCATTCCAGGAGTAGCATCGATTCTAACGTGCTGAAGCTGTCAGTGTTCACAGAGGGATAAACTGGGAATCGGCATCTCATCAGAGTGCCAGCTAACTCCTGCGTGGTGGCAGCGATCAGCTCCCGGTCTCGGCTCTCTTTTGCTACGTGCTTAACTTTGTTTATTTTTGAGAAGAGCTGTGTGAATGGCAATCACCGAAGTGGGTGGCTGCAGCGAGGCTTTATTTAATGCCTGCTATCAATGAACTGTCTCATCAAAGGCTCCTTGTGAACAGCTTAGCAAGCCCACCGCTGTATTGTCAGGAACGTTTGAGGCGTGCTGATCCCAGCAATGCTTCTGCTGTTTGCTCTGACAAATATTTCTCTCCTCTGTTGTTCTTGGTGCCAGGGAAGGCCATGAAATGTTTAAAGAAAAACTTGTCAGGCTTCGTCAGTGCTGGGACTGAGAGAAAACCAGAGAGCCTATTTTTATTAAAGAACTGAAATTTAACGCGGCACTGTAAAGCCATTTCACAAAATAAATAGCAGCTCTGTGTGCTTAGATAGGCCCTCACTATTTTTAGCTTAAGCAGGAGTTGAATAGAAAGAGCTCTAATAAATTGTGCCGAAATTGGTTCCAGGCCTTGACTCAGGTTCACACCAGCGTGTGAGTGCCTTCAGGTCCGGATTTGTATCCGTGAGAAACAAGCCAAGGTTGGAAGGAGGAGTGTTACAGAAAGCAATGTAGTGGTATCTCAGTTTGAAATCATTGTGTCTGCTGGATTCTGGAAAGAGCAGAGAACCTGTGAATGTAAGGAGGAGCCCGATTTGCCTTCTTGATGAGATCTGTAAGACAGCTTGCTCTGCTGGAGTTGGAGTCTCCTGGAATCCGTGGTTGCAGGGATGGGCAGAGCAAACAGCATTTTCCTTTTTGTTCAATCTCCCACCCGTATGCAGTGCTGTACGCCAGGCACTGCCTCTGTGCTTCCCCCACAGCTCACTGCAGAGCTGTTTCTGCATCGCTGGGACCCTTCATGTAGAGGAGGATAGATTAAAAGTTACACAGCCTTATTTCACGTTTTCTCTGGAGAGTGTTGAAGAACCTCTCCCATTTATTATTATTAAACTGAGATAATGGCAGACATCTCCTGCTCCCTGCATGCTGGGTAGGAGAAGAGCGTGGTGGGAAGGTGTCTGCAGCTCTGGGAAGGAAACTCAGTGTCCTGCTGGGGCCGGTGGTGGGAGGGGGGGTTTGGAGGGGCAGGGTATCTTTTGATGGGAGGCTAGAAGAAATACTCTGCACAAAAATCGGGAAGAATTGAGTGTTTCATAGAGCAGCCATTAAATTGACCCTTGTAACTCTTTATTGGGCCTGTACAGTGATTCTTACAGTCTAAGTGCCTTCACTTGCTTCCTATGTTGGCTAATTCAGTTAAAAGCACCCTGCTATGCTTTGGTGTTACAAGTGAGAAAGTATTGATTTCACTTAAGTTTCCTCCAGGGCAGTTAATGTTGACACCATAATACCTTGTTTCTGTTCAGCTGTATGTAAGCAGTTGGACTGTATGCTGATCTTGCTTTGAATTTCTTAAGCTGGGGTGCATTTGTCATTTCTCTGAGCTGCTCCATGACTGCAGCGCTCAGCACAGGTGACATTAAATGTGCCCGGAGGCAGATTTTAAACCTTTAGTTTTAACATTCTTGTATTTGTGTGTCTCTTTCTCTGCTGCCAGTCGATGCTCCGAGGCAGAGGTGGCTGCTACAAGCACACGTTCTATGGAATTGAGAGCCACCGCTGCATGGAGGCCACGCCGAGCCTGGCCTGTGCCAACAAATGTGTGTTCTGCTGGAGGTAACGTGCTGATGCAGCTCTGCGTTGGGAGAGGTCACCTGCTTACATGCTGTATCACCCCCGTGTCTGTGGTCGTTCGGAGCGTAGCAGTGCAAGGACAGAGCAGTGCCTAAGCAGCAGTGTATCTGTGGTGCTAAACCTGTGCCCTGCTCTGGTCCACCCTGTGTGGGCCACCTGGGTCCTGAGCTGCTCCATTGCTGTCAGGGAGCTGTGCTCCCCTTCCCTTTGTGTCTCTGCAGTCCTCTGAGTGCTGTGAGGCCCCTGGGCTGGGACTGGTGGGGCTGCTGTGTGCTGCCCGTCTCTGGGACTTAATCATGGATTGGCTTGGGTTGGAAGTGACCTTAAAGATCATCCAGTCCCAACTCCCAGGGAATAGGGTCTGGGGGCTCCCCAGTGCTCCCTTCCCTAGAGTAGAGTAGTGTCCTCTGCATCTGTGTCTTGGGCCGCAGCAGGCTCAGGTGTGCTGGATACCAGTGGAAGGTGAAATCAGGGAGTTGGGTAGACTGAGATAGTACAGCCCATGGGTCCCTCTGCTCCCTGCTCTGAATGAGCTGGCAGGTGTCAGCCCTTGACACAGCATGTTTCCCTCTTGAGATGGCTAGGACTCTCCTGGTGCTTTGGAGAGCATGGATGAGCTCTCGCCTTGTGCAAAGCCACTGACGTGCTAAACGTTTCAAGTACTTTTGTTCTGAAATCAAATCCTGTTTCTTACTTAAAGTTTCTTACTTAAAATACCTTTGCCCCCAACTCAGTCACGTTTTCAGTGAGTGAAATGTGATGACTTCACCATCTGTTGCTTTCTAAAGCAGCTGATAAATGATCTTCATCTTCGTAAAGCGACCCCTTTCCCAGGGGGACTGCTTCCCTGTCCTTCTCTGAAGCTTTGCCTGGATCTGTCTGAGTTGTGAGCTGCCCCAGCTCACCAGATCACCTCTCCTGGAGGGAAGCTTCTGCTGGACTGGGGAATGTGAGAGGGGATTGCTGAGGCTCAGCAGAAATAAAAGTGGTGACGTGGAAGTGTGCTGAGTGGGAGGACACGGGTTATTTTTTTCAGCTCTTTTGTCTCCTACCTTGCTAGCTATTTCAAACCACGGGGGCTGCACATCCTCTGCTACTTAAGTCTGCTATAGGGGGCTGGCTGCCAGTAACAGCTGTTCTATCCCTAAGCCTGGGTGTCCAACGTGCCACTATTTTCATGCCAAAACAGCCAAAGCCTTTCCCAACTTTTCAATCTTCAAGCTCTAATAATGCAAATAGTTCACAAGAATGTTAAAACGACAGCATTTGTGCAGAAGTATGGCTGTAATTCTGAATGCACTTTGAAGCTGTCTCCCATGTTAATATTAAGTATGAGCATCAGGCAGTAGTTATCCTGTTAAGTTTGCATTTGGGACCCTATTCCAGAATGTTAATTGGTTCTCTTGATGGGCTTTCATCCTATCCTGGCTTGAAAGGACACAGCAAATGGCATGTTTAATGTGCAAGTGTTGCCACTTTTCTTCAGAGTATGTAATAACAATCTGATGACTGAAGAAAAACGTACTGCTTGTTCCTTTTTTCCGTCTATCAGCTTGCAATGGTGCATTGAATTCTGCAGCTCTGGCTGTGCTGATGGGGGAAGATTGCCGTGCGTATTATTGTCCCTTTGTCCCTACACAGAAGGTACACCATAAACAGCAAATAGAAAGCAGTAACATCACCAAAATGAAGTGTTTTTCCTGGTATTGTACTGCAGGCCATTTAACACTGTTCCTCTTCAAAATGACCCAACTCTGCTGGTTTTTATTTTTTTAGCAGCAGACTGTGTCTGGAGAATGGGGCTGAATTAGAGAAGCCGAGCGTGAATTGGGATAAATAGCTGTGTGTGATACCTTCCATGCAACTCCAGCCCATCGTTCTGGAGGCGTCATTCCTCACACTTAAGAGGAATCCTGGAAGCAGTCGCTTTGTTTCAAACCCACCACTTTGTGCAGCTTCTCAATTCCATGAGGCTGAATGCAGCATCCCGGGCACCACTGGCTGGGCTGTACGAACACAGACCTTATTAGCAGTCACCATCTGTGCTGCTGGGGACACGGGAAGGGATAGTTTTGATCTGCTGCTGGCAAAATGTTTTAATAGAGGCTTTATGCTTTGGCCTCGTTGTGCAGCTCGGGGCGCTGAGCAGCAGATAAGAGCACTGTGGTTTTTTTTTGTTTATTTCTCAATCATTCCTTTGTGGGTTGAACTGCTGAGGCTGTTGCAGTAAGAATAAAGAGGAGAGTTAAAAAAACAAACAAACAAAAATACTTTAATTACTGCACCATCCCTAACTCATAGCTCTCGCTATAAAAATAGTCTGTTGCTGTCCATTATTGTTCCCAGTTGCTCTTGCTGTTTGTAGTGCCTCTTTAGCTTAATTGTCTAAATGGAAATGTGCGAGTGACCAAATCTTTTAATCAATTAGGGCGAGTGTGGGACTGATGCTGCTGGTGATGGTGTTGCAATCCAAACCTGATTTGATTATGTCCTCTGGCTGAGTGTCTAAAGCACGATCCATTATTGTGGAAAGATGGAGCAGCTAATAAAACCTATTAATTTAAACCTCGTTTATTTTGGACCCGAGAAGGAGGCAAACCAGGCAGAATAAAATATTCCATAAAGAATTTGATTTGTATTTCTGTTAACTTCTGTAGTGTTTATGCCTGTACTGGGTGGCCTGAGCTCTAATATATCAGCAGGCTGCATTCGTGCTCAGACTGAGGACTCCTCTTACAGCGAGATTGCTATTCCCTTCTTTTTGTTTACATGCACCTAACGTGGAGGTAAGGTCACTCTAAATGACCATAAGGTTGCTGAAACCCAACAGTAGCATCTGCCATGGAGGATTCCCAGCACACGCTGGGCAGTGAGGAGCTTTGATTCCATCATCATGCAGAAGGGTTGTGATGGGGTGGAAAAGGGTCCTGGTAGCAATATCTGGGATTGACGTCTCTGCTTCTCATCATGCAGGATGTGCACTCTTGGACTTGCTCTTGGATATGCGGCTGTTGTTATTAATGTAAATGCTCACTGCCTCAGTGAATATAGCCAGCTCACTGCCAATGGAGTGCTCGTGTCTTGATAGGTATGATAGGAGGGTTGGTACCCACTTAGAGTAATGAGTAACTTGATTTTGATTAAAAAAAATAATAATAATAAAAATCAACCCATGCTTTTTTCAGCTGTCTCTGAAAATTATATTTGGTTTGAAAACATGTCAAGTCCAAGTTTCACTCTTGGAAAATAGTGAACATGATGTCACTCTTAAAATGATTTTTCTTTAGATATTTGGATATCCAATACTTGGTGTATTGGATTCCTTTGTGTTAATTAAACTTACCAGCATGTAGGAATTATTCCATGCCTTTTGAAAAGCATTTATTTTTTTCCTCTGTTTATTCATTATAAGCTATTTTTCTCACTCTTAAGCCTAGCAACAAAAGATGGCTTAGAGCAATGTGGGGGAAAAAAACCCAGCTATTGAATGGGAAGTTTCTGTAGGTGCATTCTGTGCTGTTGTCCTCAGATAGGAGCAACAATTAAAAAACACCTTTTTAAAGTGAGCATTGTCTGATTTTCAGAAGATAAATAGAGAATAAAACCATTTGCTGGGTCTCACCTGTGCCCAGGGGCAGGAAGCCCTGATGCTTGCAGCCTGCTGCAGGTGCTCTGCAGGCCCAGCCATCTCCTCTGCTCTGCTTTCAAGGCCCTTATTGCTTTTCCTTTGCATGCACTGAGAGTAGTGTGTAGAAGCACTGCTGAGCTCTTTGCTTTCCTGTCTTGCAGCCAGCCGTGGGTTGTCACCACCGATATGGCGATGATGTCAATGTAATGATCTGCTGCTAGTTGTGTTTTTATGGATTTGCATCTTCCAATGCATGGGCTCTGCTGCTGGGCAGCTCCAGCCTGGTGCAGTGCCCTGTGGGTGCCCTTTGGGCCACGTCTCTCATCCTTCTGACCCACTGGTGGCACATCTCTGGTTAAAGTTTTCCATTGTGTCCATAAGTTCTTCCACAGAATTGCACAGCTCCATGATGTCTCTTTGTTCAGATCATTAAAACGCTGCATAAATCAAAAGCTCAGCCTCTTCTTTTTTCCTGTTCCCTCTCTTGATCTTTGTATGAGATATTCTTAACAGATTTGAGTTGGCTGCTGCTCATCCTCATGCTGTCCTCTGGTGAGAGGATGACAACCATGTATTCAGTCTCATGTGTCCTGAGGAACGAGGAGGGGCTGGCACAGGAGCACTGCATTCACACTCTCGCAGTGTCAGAAATCACTCTTGTGTATTGTCCTCAAGATTTCATCTTCCTGTGATGCCCTACCAGCCAGTCCATCCAGTGCACTGAGGGGTGTGGAATCCACCCCTGCGACAGCACTTTGAGCTGTGCATTATTTACCTGTCCTTTTCGTCATCTCACCCCTTTTTTCCCTTTGCCATTGGGAGGTGCAAGCAATTTTCTTGGCATAACAGAGAAACATTAAACTTTGTCCTTGTGCATTGGCTGGACTTTTTCCTCGGCCATCTGCTTGCTCCCCATGTCATTATAGGGAGGTCTTTCTTGCTGGCCCTTTTATGCATCCTGTGGTTGTGTGCCTTGACCTCTCTGAGTGTGACCCTGTGGTTTTGTTCTTTTCAGATGGAGCACTGCAAGGTTGCAGCAGCGCTGTGATTCTGCCAGATTGGTTTCTTGTTACACTCCGTATCTTTGCTTTTTATTGCCACAGTTTGCACTTCTGCCTTAATAGGATTTCAGAAGCTGCCAGTTCCCTGGAACTCATTGCCCTTAAGCCTTTCTCTCTCCTCTGGATCCTCACCTGCTGGCTCTGGGGCTCACTGCAGCCTGCAGTCATCGACTCTTGGTTTTGTTCTGCTTTTTCCCTCCCATCCCTTCCTAGGGACCACATGCCCTGTGCTTTCGCAGTTTTTCAGCAGCAACATTTTCCTTTTCTAATTAACTAAGGGCTTTCTGATGTGTGTGTGAAGTTATTTTAGGCTGAGAAGGGATGCCCCATTACCTGCCCAAGACCCAAGTAGCTGGTGGGATGCACAACTCAGAGGTATGGAAAGGGAATGGCTGTGTCTTGGCCTTTGCAGTGATTCCATCAGCCACCAAACAGTGCTTTGTTTCCTAGAGAAGGAGAAGCTGCTGTTTGCCATTGAGCAGCTTTGTAGGCACGGCTTGGTATGTTTTGTGAACAGTTGGAATGTGTTAGAAAAGCAAGGACTGCTCGGCACTGGTAATTAATAGTTGTCCAGCATGCATTAAGAGCCTATTGATTTTCTGCCAGCTTGCCCTGTTAAATATATAG
This sequence comes from Perdix hodgsoniae, assembly GCA_035772895.1. NCBI lineage: Eukaryota > Metazoa > Chordata > Aves > Galliformes > Phasianidae > Perdix > Perdix hodgsoniae. The sequence goes on from JAPSGF010000022.1 coordinate 813,132, forward strand.
GGTACAAGCTATGTAGTTAAACATGTAAGTGGTTTATAAATGCCTTTTTATAGTTGGTATTCAGAAAATTTTCCATGTTGGCAGCAAATAAAAAAATTAGAGAGGAAGGCTGCTATGGCTTGAAGGAACTTTGAGGTGATAACATGGTGTAAGAGCAGCATTTGAGCATTGCTCTCCTTGTGGACAAAAAGATGCTTGCAGAGGTTGATTTTGTTGATGTTGGGTTTAGAATCTTAGCACAGCCCAGGTGTGGAACTGCAGGTTTTAATCATTTGGGGAAATTAGTGGGGGTCTTGATTGTCTGCAGGAGGCACTGAAGCAGCCGTTTCCTTCTGCGGAGGTGCCCTGCCTGTTGTGTAATTAGGTGCTGGATGCCTGAGCAGGGCAGGAGCTGCCAGTCCTCCCCATGGCTGACCCCAGCACAGATCAGAGAATTGCCTTGCAGTAGGAGGTGCTGCTTGATTTTTCTTGTCCAGCCCTAGGTTAATCCAGTAGTGTTGTTTGGAAAGGGACAGCAAATACATACTGTTGTTCTTAATACATTATTCCATGAGCCATGAAAATCAGCAGGGGAGAAGTGGAGAAGGCTTTGCTGTGTATTTTGGGGAAAAAGAATGAGAGGGCAGAGAGCAAGGAGTTGAAAGTGCAGGAATTCTTTGCTATTCCAAGTGCATCCTGTAGGCACCTTCCTATCCCTATTTGATACTAACATGAGTGCAACAAGGTCCCTGGGATGAGAGGTTTCAGGAGAAGAGGCGATGGCTTTAATTTTTATTAAACAATAATAATTAACCAAAAGAGAGTCAGGTTGGATATTAGGAAGAATATCTTCTCCAAAAGAGCTGCCCAGGGGACAGTGGGATCCCTGACTGTGTTCCAGAACCATAAAGATGTGGCACTGAGGGATGTGGGCAGTCAGCATGGTGGGGATGGGTTGGGCTTGGCCTTGGAGATCTTTTCCAACCTTAATGATCCTGTGAAATGCCCCTCACCAGTGAGAAGTCCGTGCTTGTGCACAGCCTGGCCTAGGGCTGGAGGTGTCCAATGCAAGCGCACGCTGGTTGCACACCACTTTGGGGGATTTCCTTTGCTGGCCTGGATTAGAATCATGGCATGGCCTGTGTTGAAAATGACCACAATGATTGTCTAGTTTCAACCCCCTGCTATGGTCACCAACCACTAATTAGGTTCATCCAGGTGGCTGCTAATGGTGTAGTGATATCCTCTCATGCCAAAGAACAAAGGAAAGAGGAGAAACTTCAAATACTTTCCATTCACTTGGGTGGTGGATTTCCCTGCGTGGGCTTTCTGTGTTTTTGAGGAAAGCAAAATGTGAATACAGTGATGCTTTCTGCATAGGCAGCATTGACTTCCAAACCCAGTTTGACACGGCTGTTCCTTAGAAGGATCATGAGGTGGTTTCTGCAGTCTGTCTGCATTTGAGTGTCAGTCACTGGTTAGCTTGCAGATCTCAGAATTGATGGGAGCTCCTGCTGAGTAAAGCCGGGAGCCCAACCACATCCACCAGAGACACAGCTCTGGCATGCTGCAGGGCCCCATTGAGCAGCCTGCCCTCATCTGTCTTCTTACTAGAATGTTAACCAGGAATTGGCTTAGGAATAAACCTTTTCCTTCTCAAGACAGTTATTGGTTGTTACCTCCAGAATGGAACTTAAGAGGGGCTTAGGATCTTCCTTTTTGAGTGCTTTGTGTAGCTGTTGTTAGAAGAGGAGGTAGAGCTGATTTTTCTTTCCTTGAAGAGATCTTCCTGACTGCAGAGCATCATTTAACTTCTCATAAACCTTTTACCCACGATCACAAATAGATGCACAAAGTTGATACTGGGCTGCAATGTTTGCTTTTCTTCCTGGGGAGATCAGAAAGTGGGAGGAGGAGGATGTGAGTGTGGTGTCCAGTCATCACATCTGAGAGTTGTCAGAAGAAGGATCCTGCAGATAATTTGCTGCTGCTTTTAATTTTATTAAGCAGTGCCAGAGTCTGCAGGGTGACAGATGGGTTTGTGCAAACTGCAGCGAGTCACTCTGGTCTCTTTTTCCTCCAGACATCATACAAATCCCGTGGGCACGGAGTGGCGATGGAAAATGGACCAACCTGAGATGATCTTGAGGGAAGCGCTTGAGAATCATCAGAACATGATCAAGGAGTTCAAAGGTAAGTAACTTCTCATCAGTGACGCTGTTTGAAGATGCAGAAGCATCTTTAGAGCTTAGATCAGAGCATCCTGGTCACCTGCAGGACAGAAAGAGGCATAAGATCTATAATCTCAGAAGGTGGGAAACCTTGAGGGCATGATTACTGCTTGGTTTTAGCAAAGTTTGGCCTTGTTTTTGTCATTACAACCTGAGTCAGCTGTTGTCTATCCCTGCCTTGAGGGAGCAGACTGGAGCAGCCTCTTGTGCATGCTGGTAGCTGTGACATGGTGTCCCTCTGTGTGCCCTGAGGCTTCCACAGCAGTTAAAGCTCACCTGGGTGATGAGTGATTTCGTTGTTCTTAGGACAAAGTGAGAGCAGATGGAAGGCAAGAGGGATTGATATCCAACACAAGTAAGAAATATATTGTCTAGCCTTATTCCACTAGAAACTTTTGTTACCTCTGAAACTTCTAGATTTTCCTCATTAATAACTGAGTAGTAACATTCAGGTTATTATTTTTGAGGATTATTCATGTATGTGTTTGTAACTGAAGCTGCAGTTGTTCGCTGATCTGTAAATTACTGTATTTTGCTTTCATTATCAAATGAAAAATATCAGATATCCTTATGGGCTCATTTATTTGCTTTTCAGCTGTATGTATAGAAATGTTTGCTTTCTTCTATTCTTCTCTCCCCAAACAGTGAGCTTGGTCGCTCTGCCAAGGTCAGCCCTGTGCTCAGCGTGCCGGCCAGCTTGGCAGGACAGGTCTAGAACTCTGCTCCTCCTAATTGACAGCAGAGGCTGTGTGAGCAGCAGGAGTGAAATGAAGCATCCATTAAAAGTGCAAGAGGAGCCTTAGCCTTGGCTGTCGTTTTGGGAACCCGTTTGTTTATGTTGGCTGTGTGCAAAGAGAACCCAATGGCTTAAAAATGTGACAGGCTGAAAAACTCGTGTCAGCGGAGCAGCATTGCTCTGCCTCATTCATTGGACTTATGCAGTAGGCGTAAAAATAACTGGAGCTGGGGCCTCACAAGCTTTGCTGCTCACAGGGGCTGGTTTGCATCATCTTGCAGTTCAGATCCCTGGGAGCTCCCATTCTGAGCTGCAGGGAGGGCAGCCAGGAGACCCAGCCGTGCTGCTGCGTGCATGTAGTGTGGTGGGCTGGGTTGCTTCTGGCAGCCGGGCTCTTAAAGGAATTGAAAATGTCTTGGCAGGCTGAAGGGGTTGTGCTCTATGGGTTCAGGTCTGGTTGGTGGCAGGGTGATTCAGGTGTTGATCCAGGAGCCTGTGTTGCACAGCTCGGAAAGCAAATGGGATCCCCGGCTCCATCAGCAGAGGGGTGGCCAGCAGGGACAGGGAGGTGACCGTCCCCCTCTACTCTGCTCTTGTGAGGCCCCATCTGCAGCACTGTGTCCAGGTCTGGAGCCCCCAGTATGAGGAGGACAGCGAGCTGTTGGAGAGGGTCCAGAGGAGAGCCACAGAGATGATCAGAGGGCTGGAGCACCTCCCCTATGAAGACAGGCTGAGGGAGCTGGGCTTGTTCAGCCTGGAGAAAAGAAGGCTGTGGGGTGACCTCACTGCAGCCTTTCAGTACCTAAAGGGAGCCTACAGACAGGAGGGGAATCAACTCTTTGAAAGGGTAGATAACTGCAGGACAAGGGGAAATGGTTTTAAGTTGAGGGAGGGAAGATTTAGGTTGGATGTCAGGGAGTTCTTTACACAGAGAGTGGTGAGGTGCTGGAACAGCTGCCCAGAGAGGCTGTGAATGCCCCATCCATCCCTGGAGGTGTTCAAGGCCAGGTTGGAGGGGGCCCTGGGCAGCAGCAACAGACACAACACCAACAGACTGCACATCGAGCCCGTGCACACAGAGGAAACCCAGAATGGTGATCTGTCTCATGCACATCTCACCACCCATCACTGGAGATCCTCCTGACCTCTTGTTGGAGCCACTGGAGCAGGGATGCTACATCTCTTGGATGTCACAAATATACTAAGCTGGAGTCCAGGTACAGGTCCACACTGGACTCTGCCAATGCCCACATTTATACATGAGAGTCAGTGAGGTCGCAGCCATCTCTTGCTGATGTCCCAACCCCTTGGCTGGTGACCTCACAGTCTGTGGCTGTGTGTGTTTGAGCATCAGCCTGGACCTCCATCACCCTCCATCATGGCCTAAAACTCGAACATAGGAAGTTCCATACAAACATGCAAAAGAACTTTATGCTGAGGGTGATGGAGCACTGGAACAGGTTGTCTGGAGAGGTGGTCGAGTCTCTTTCTGTGGAGATCTGAAGATCTGTCTGGACACCTACCTGTGTGACCTGCTGTAGGATACCTGCTGTAACAAGGGCATTGGATTCAATGATCTCTTGAGGTCCGTTCCAACCCCTGTAATTCTGTGATTCCATGGTTTTCTTTTGCAGTGGTGATATATTTGGAAAAATAAAAATTGCATGTTTGTTATCTTCACAATAATCTATCTTCCCTTAAGTGTTGTCACTTTCTGAAACTCAGACACTTGTTTGCCTTCTTCCAGTTTGGATGCAATAGCAATTGGCAACAATTCTATGTCAGGCTTGCTTTTTATACCAAATGCTCCTATCCCAGCAGGTTGTTTGCTCATGCTTTCCTATGCAGCTTACTGCAGGGATCCTGCCTTAGCAGGAGAATCTCCAGAGATCCCTTCTGACCCCTATAGTCCTGCAGTTCTGATTCTCCCTGTACTGCACTTCCCAAAAAGGGTTGGAAAGGAGGAAAGATTCCACAGTGATTTGGCAGAAACTGTTCCTGAAGTGTCAAGAGCTCTGCAAAGACAGTCCTGTTCTCTCTTCTGGAACTTATTTTCCATTAAACCAATTGCCAAACACTCCCTGAAACATGCGTGTGCTTCCTAGCAGCGTTACCCCGGGCCAGGAGTTGTGAGAGTGCAACCAGAGGGCAACCTGTGTCCTGCAGGAACCTCACTGTGTGCTTCTGAAAACGCATTCCCTCCTCTTTTAATGTCTGCCATGGTTTGTACAGGTGTTGGAGACCGTAAGTGTTAGTTAATGTCACATAATTCTCCTAAAGAAGAACAGTTGGAGAGGCATCTTCCTGACAGGGAGTGGAGGTGGGGAGGTGTGAAGCAGTTTGTTTGATGGATACGTTTTGTAGGTAGGGACTGTGGGTCTCTGTGCCCTTGTGAAGGGCACACAGGTGGAATGGAAACATAACTCAGAAATAAGAGAGTGGGTGTCTGACAGCACAGCCCTGGTTTGGCTGGGGGGAAAAATGAAACAGACACGTACACATGACCTGGAAGAGGAAATCCTGCGGGCTCACAGGAGGAGGTGTGTTCTGAGCAATTCCCACTGGGGTCTTAAAGTTAGGTCTGGGGATGTCTGTGTGTGATGCTACACTCGTGTTCTGTGCATGACAGGCACAGGTAGCTGCAGAGAGACACCCACATCCAGCAGCCTGTGCAGGGGTTGTGCTGGGCCGTGCTTTAGATTCCCTGATCCGCATGCACTGGTAGGATAGCAGCTGGAGGCAGCAATACCCACTAATCCTGTTTGCTTTGCTCCTGTCTAGCTTGTGATTTATGTGGGCAAGTGATTGCATATAAAACCCTTGCCCTCATCTGCAGTGCGTTTGCTGTATGTGCCACTGTGATGTAAACTGATTTGAGAAAGTTCCTTTTGAACTTTGTGATGTTGGAATTTTTCTTCCAAAGCTGGCACTGTAATTACTGTAGTCCTATTGCCAGATGCTGAGACAGAGAGAAGTTAATTCCCCAAACGACCCACAGTAGCTCTAGAAAAACAAAAGGCAGTTCTTTCATCTCTGTGTGTGGCTGAGATGCTCCTTTCTTTCCCAATAAGTTCCCAATAAAGCTCTCATTTAGTGCTGTCAGGTTGCTGCAGTGCAGCCATTAGTCCTGTCCCTATTCAGGACGAAGGCCGGCTGGTTTAAATGTGCTGAGCTTCACTCTGATCACCGACCAGCTTTTCTGCGTGAGGCTGAAGCAATATCCACCAACACCTCATTTTTATCTAGGCTTTGCAGCATAGCATGTAATTTTCTGTGCCGTTTGAGCTCCAGCGTCTAGGCAACGGGAGGTGAGCTGAGGACCTGCTTTCAAACTTCACTCTTTGCTTTTTGAAGCAGACCAACCCCCAACCCAAAACCTCAGATATTGTTCAAGTCCATCAGGACACGCCGAGGAAATGGGATGTGACACATCTGGAACAAAAGCTTACTTGTAGTTGGATGCCTTCATACGGGCTCCTGAGCACAGAGCTGGGTATGGATGGAGCAGCCTTCCCTCTCCCCTGCCCGCTCATGGGTGGAATAATTGCAGTTCAGATCTGCTAAGCCTGCAGATGGCATCTTCGTGTGGATGCTGCAGTTGGGTTCCTCACTTTTCTCTTTGCTCTGAAGTTTCTCTGGCTACTCGCATGTGGGTGTTCTTTGGGGCACGTCCTCTGGGTTGTGCCCAGCAGAGTTGGTGGCTGAGCTGTGCCCAGCTCCTCTGGGGCTTTATTCTCATGGGGTGGCTGATTGGCAGGACAGAGAATCAGAATGTGGTGTGACTTCTATGAGTGCCTGCTGGAAGTGGCACAGAGTTTGCTCCTGTGCTTGTCTCAGCATTTAGGCAGTGTCACCAGGATCTTAGCAAGGGAAAGTTTGACTCACACGTCACTGGAGTGGTTTGTGACAGCTAACTGAGCCCTGAGCCTCATGTGCCTGGCCATGTCCTGCTGTGTGGGCTCCTGCAGGGCTGTGTTGGATCTCTCTGGCCATGGCTTGCTGTCCATTGGTACGGAATGGCTCCAACTGGCTTCACCTGATGCCAGGGTGTATTTTATCACGGAACTACAGAACGGTTGGGTTGGAAGGAGCCTCAAAGCCCATCCAGTTCCATCCTGTGGGCTGGGTGCCCATCAGCTCAAGCTGCCCAGGGCCCATCAATGGCCTGGGGTACCTCCAAGGATGGAGCACCCACAGCTCTGGACAGCAGTGCCAGTGCCTCATTGCCCTCTGGGTGAAGAATTTCATCCTCACATCTGACCTATATGTTTTCCCGTTTAGTCTAAAGCCATTCCCATTTGTCCTGTCACTATCAGACCATGTAACAGGTCACTTTCTCTCCTGTCTATAAGCTCCCCTCAAGTACTGGAACTCCGCAGTGAGGGCTCATAGAAGAGGGAGCAGAACATCCCCAACTCTCAGCCTGTCTCCATAGGAGAGGTGCTCCAGCCATCTGAGCACCCTTGTGCCTTCCTCTGGACCTTCATCTTCCAGTTTCAAACACAGCTGGGAAGACGCTGTGTGTAATTTACACCCCTTCTCTCTCTTTGCAGGAGTGACAGGAGTGAGGGCAGAGCGCTTCGAGGAGGCGATGTCGGCGAAGCACTGCGCTCTGTCCCTGGTGGGAGAGCCCATCATGTACCCCGACATCAACCGCTTCCTGCGGCTCCTGCACCAGCGTGGCATCTCCAGCTTCCTGGTTACCAACGCACAGTTCCCAGAGGAGATCAGGTGAGAGCTGGACAAAAGAAGTCCCCGCTACAGCATGTCAGTGCTGACTCGTGCTGTAATGCCATTTTGTCATTTGTCACTCAGCTCTGTGCGAGCGCTGACACTGAAAAGGGCTCAGCCAGCAGCTGCTGGACTTTCACCTGCATCTCCCTGTGTTCTCCCTTGTCTTTTTCTCTCTCTGTCTGGGCTCTGCCTGGCTCAGCCTCTGTGGCAGGACGCAGGGTAGAGTTCTGACATCAGGGACAAAGCGCAGCGCCACATCACTCTGCAGAAGTGGCAGCAGAGGGACTTGTGCTAAACATTCACAACACCTCAGTGCACTCCTAGCGTTTTTCTTTTGCAAACACAAAAAACCTGCTGGTTCTGATGGCCTTTTAACTACCAGGCTGCTTTTAACCGACCAAAGCAAGGAAATGCAGTGAATACCCTCGCACTGCAAGATGGCTGGGAGCTCATCTGTGAACCATCAGCTCATGGTGCTGCCAAAGTGCAGCCCTGCAGCTTGCTGAGCTGTGCTGTGTGAGGGCTGTTTGCAGCTCAGCCTATTTCAGCTCGCTGCCTTTCCATGTTAGCACTCGGAGAGCTTCCTTTTCCCTTCCTTCTTCTGGTCTGAATATGGCAGCGAGGGGGGAAGGGCGTGCAATTTTTGAGTGAGTAATTATACACTACAAAGGCATTCCAAATGATTGAATAATTGTGTAATCAAGTTACTTTAAGTCATGTATTATGTGCCTGATCGACAGAAATTGCTCCCTCCTAAAAATAGCCTTTCAGAAGGAGAGCATACTATATTTTGAAGCTGTATCTTTTAGGATCTGCTGATTGTTGTTAAAAAGAAACCAAAAAAGCGATAAAATGCAAGTGTTGGTGTCATTGAAAATTGCGACTGATCCTTGGCTAATCAAAGCAAATGACTTCCCTAATAGGAGAGCTGAAGTGTGCACCAAGTTTGGTTTCTGTTGTCAGCAAAGGGGAGATGTAGTGTAGAAGTTGGTCCTGAAATAGGCGGTGTGAGCACAGAGGGTGCCTGGAGGGTTCAGTGGGCTTAGGAGGACCCCTGGGGCTCCAGGCTGATGCTTCCTGGGCCTTCCTCCTCTCCTCTTCCTCCTTTCGCACACAGACTGCAGCTCCGTCTGCCTCCAGACAGATAAAGCAGAACATTTTATTGTGTGCAAGCTGATTGAACAGCTACCTGGCTCTTGTCCTCTTCCTTGTTTCTGATTATTGGCTGTGAACAAGAACGCTCACATAGATGTGTTTGCATTTATAAGCATCATTAATAATAATGAGCAGGTGCTCGTTATTGCTCATAAAAATGAGTATTTGCTTACTGTATGGATGTTCCCATTTTCTTGTATCATTAACTACACTGTGTCCTATCTCCTGCTTGTAAAACCACCGATGGCTGCTGTCTGAAGGCAGCTCATTGCTCCTCCGTTGCGCTACACTGCAGTTGTGATTTCTGCATTCATCTCAGACATGCTAATGCTGTGGATTTTAATGCGATCTTCTGGACCTCAGCTGTCTTCAGTCACTCTAGTGTGCAAGATAGAGCCCTGAATTAAGGAGGAACTTTGGAAAGTCCATCCGAGCAATGGGCCACTCAGTTTCCCATTCATTATGGATTGCGTTTGCTTCCTGCTGCTTTTCTCCCTGGCAGTGGCTGCACCCCTGGTTGCCCTTTTTCCTTTTCCCCGTTCAGTGTTGGCGTGCATGAAGCCATGCTGGTGCCCAGCCATAGGGAGCTCTGGGGGCAGCGTGGGGCAGGGCTCCCATGCTGGTATCTCCTAAGGGAAGATTAGAAAGTTCCCTCATCCTCTCCAGTGCTGAGGCTACTGCCCTTTGCCTGCCTTTAGGATCCAGCTCCCTGCAGAAGAGATGATTTTCTCAGCTCATGTTTTAAAATACCCTCATTCCATTTGTATGGGAACTGTTGAGTCAGGGCCTGAATCGCTGATTGAGCACCTGGGGGAAGGACCTGGTCAGCCCTGAGAGCGCAGGTGGAGGCAATTCACCACTGAGACAGGAAGGGACGGAACCCGGCTGCACCTCTCACAGACCTTATTTAAGGGCTGACCCCCAGTAGGAAAGATCTCTTTCTGGTGATCCCTACTTGAAGAAGCTTTCCCCTGGGGACCTTTAATCTTTTGATATGGGTGTGCAATCTTCTTCCCTTCCATTATATCACCTCTCTATCATGCTGGTCCTTCCATCATCACGCCTTTGTTGGAACATCTTTCCCGTTGTGTTGATCTGTCCAGTTGCTATGCTTCTTCAGTGGGGTTTCTTTTAATTAGGTCGCTTCAGCATTAAGGAAAGAGGAGCACTTTGGCTGTGTTTTTTGTGCTTTAACACTTCAATCCTTACAGCTACAACACTGATCGTTTTGGAGCTGCTAGGCCGATCTCATGTGTTGAAAAATGGCTTTTTAACCCGAAGTGTCATGCTTGTTCTGAGCTGTCCTCTGTCTAAATACATACTGAGGAGGTATGTTTAGATGGGCTGTTTACATATTCACATTGAGTAGCTGGGTTTTGGTGGCCAGCAGCTGTATTCAGTCTCATTCTGGGCAGTTTTTGTCACCTCCTCACCTCTGGGGACAGCCAGGGGCTTGGTGTATTTTTGGGTGGCATTGTTTGGCAGCTGAACAATAGCTGCTAATTTCTTATCTTCTGAAGAACCAAATCAGCTTGGGACTATAGCCTGCTCATTAGCAGCCTTCACAAAAAGTGCTTGCAAAATGTTGTCCTAAACCTGCTGCAAAGCAGAGTCGCAGGGCACAATCTGGAGGCTGTCATCTCCTCTCCCTCCAGATGACGAGGAATGAACGTGTTACACCATAGCTGTTATCAGCTCTATTTGGCGGAGGAGATTGCTTTAGTTTGTCCCTTTTTGTGCCCTTCAGTGTCCCTTTGCTAACAGACTTCAGCATTGCTTGTTCTCCTTCCTACCTTTGGGTTTTGGGGGTGGGTTGGGCTTGACCCACATTCTTTGCACAGCAGAGGAGGTTCCATCTGTGCTGGGTTCACAGATGCTGCTTTTACCAGCGCTGTGTGACTGGACACTGTTGATATGAAATGAGTCCTGGAAGGGAAAGGAGAGCACTGTGGGGAGGTTGGGATTTGTTTTATGTTTTTGAACACCTTTGATTTTCCTTCAAAAAAAACTTATTTGGCAGATGAGGCCAGCTGCAGATCAAGGCAGTTCATCATGTGCAGCAGTGGAACTGGGCTGAATTAAGGTTGTCTTTCTGCTGGATGAGTTTATTTTTCTGTGGGCCAGGAGAACAACATGGGCTGAGCCTCCTGATTTCTGACCCCAGGGGCTTATAAATAAAAAAAAAAGGCAAAAAATTGGTTATCAGTAATGTCAGAAAATAATCATCTACTTCTCTCTTCTCTTACCAAGGAACTTGGAGCCCGTCACACAGCTGTATGTCAGCGTAGATGCCAGCACCAAGGAGAACCTGAAGAGAATTGATAGACCCCTCTTCAAAGATTTCTGGCAGAGGTTCCTGGACAGCTTAAAGGCCTTGTCTGAAAAGGTACCTGGTTATGAATATTTTCTTTCTTCAATACGTTTGCATGTTACCTTGTCAGCCAGAAGTGGAATGGCTAAAGGTAGACTGCTGAATGGGCCCTGGATGTGCTGGGAGTGCGTTACCTATCTTATGTACAAAACATGTAAGAGTTCAGCAAGCTCAGTCAGTTTCCTGTGCGAGAAGAAATTCCATCACTGGGAGAGCAGTATGTGTCAAATGGGACAGTGAACTTTGCTGTGAGTTTAAAAGGATGGATGTGAAATAAACATAAGACATGAATGTAAAGTAGGACTATAAGACAGGAGATGAGGAGGTCATAAGAGAGTAGCTTTCCTAGTGAAGCTGATGCTGAAGTCAGGCTGCTTAAGAAAGACTGGAGATTCAGAGACAGCTGGGAGGTCAGAAATCCACATGTTCTAGTTCTCATAGATTCCTTTGAAATTGAGGTACATAAAGGAGGTGAAAATGCATGTGCTGGAGACAAAGGCTCTGGTTGCCCTCCTGCTACATACAGCTCAATGCCTCTGTTATTCTAGAAGATTCAGTCAAACCAGTGGGTTTGAGCATAGTTGTGATGGTATCCCTTCACACTGCCAGCACTTTGGGTCTGTCCAAGAGCCAGCTGGTGCCCTGAAGGCATGGGCTCCCATCTGCTGCTGTTGGCTCACAATTCAGTCCACCATGTTACAGGTTTTAATTGTAAGTAATGAATCACTCATGGTCCCAGCATCATATGAGGTAGTAGAAGTGCTTCATGAACGTGCCTCCCCTCTCCTGGTTGCTGATACTGTGCTCTGATGGAACAAGCACTTCTCTTTACTGTTTTGGCAGAAGTTTACATACTCCCTGCTGAGATGAACTGACAAGAGAGACTGTTTCAGCTGAATTAAATTTTCTACCTTCTGAGCTGACTGTGTTGGGCCATTTTTTGTCAAATAATGTTAGGAGACCCTGAAGACTCAGTATAACTGAGTGACTCTTCTGCAAACCTACAAACATGTTTGTAGGTACCAGCTGATCTTGTTGAACCAAGGCCAAATTCTTAACTGACTGAAATTAGGTATAAACCCAATTAATCTCTCTCAGTGGAGAAGGCTGTGGAAAAAGCAGAGGGGCTGAAATACCAAGAGCAAAAACATTGAAGACTTTTGCGAAGCTGACTTTGCACATCACTTCTCTCCCACCTCTCTTGACCCTTAGTAGAGATGGTTCATTCCTTGCTGTGTGTTGGCAGAGATTTTCTAGGGAAGAACTGAAGGTGAACGTATTGGCAAGTCAGTCCATACAGCTAAAAATACTCTGGTCAAGGTGAAGAGGAGGTAAAAAGCATCTCAACTACCAGGTGCGTTTTCTCCTAAAAGCAACTGCTCTTGGAAGGGTCCTTGAAGCACTGATAACACAAGAGCCAATTATTACTTGCTCCAGTGGACAGTATGCTGTGCTGCCAGCCCCAGCTCAGCTGCACGTTGCATCATCAAACAGAGGCAGCAGCAAAAAGCTGCTGTTTGTAAGTTTGTCCTTCAGTGTTGCTTGTAGCACACAGAAATCATCTCAAGTTGCTTTGAGGCAGAAGCAGCTTCTGAAGTGCACTGCCCTGTGTAAACGTGTGCTGTTGAGCACCGTTCTGTAGGGCTGTGATGGCTGGAGAGTGCTGAGAGCTGATGCCTTGACTGCTGTTCCCAAGAAGTACAGTTTCTATTTCTGAGTGGATGGTGAAGTGCGTTGTGTTGGGAAAGTGATGCTAATGCATCTGGAAATGAAATACAAGCCCAAGACTTTCAGATAGCCTGGAAAAAAAAAAACAACCAGAACACCCAAACAATACGTTTGTTCAGTGTAATTCTTCCTGAACTGCTGGCATTGCAACTGATAGAAGTCATTGCTAATAAGAATCACAGGCTTGATCTGGGAGCATTTGAAAGAATAGAAATGGGCCCAGCCCCAACAGAAGCCATGACTTGCTGTGCTGGTGTGGGGCTGTGCATGGTGCTGCAAGACCTGCACTCAGAGATGGCAGTGAATCGTTCCCAAAGTGCTTCCCCAGCACCATGGAGTGTGTTGGTGATGGCTGCTGCAGTGCTTGTATGGCACGTTCAGGAGGAAAGGAAGCAGTGCTTTTGTGATTTTTCTTTCTGTAGCAAACAAGAAATACCATCCTTGTTCCCTGCTCTTTGGAGCAAGTTTTTTTGCCTTTCTGGAGCAATTTTTACTGAGATGGTCTTGTGTTGGCTTTTCTGTGCTGAGAAATGTTTCCTAAGAGAAGAATCTGTTAAGCAGCAGCTAGGCTCCCAGAAGACTCTGTTTCTCATCGTGCATCTTCTGCCCTCCAGACGAAATTGAGAGGAAAAAGAAGGATGCTCTGCACAATTTAGAGCATGCCCTTTCCAGACACTGTGTTGGAGAGTTTCAGAGTTGTCCTTTGGCAGCTTTGAGTTCATCAGAATAGCGCGAGGTGCCGTGGTGTGATGGACGAGCCATTGGATGAGGCACCAGGGATGTGCATACTTGTTCTCCTGCAGATCAGAAAGGTGTATTTTGGTGCTGAAAAGCGTTTCCTCATAATGCTGTATCCAAATGAGGAATAGATGTTAATTGAGAGCAAGGTTTCAGAAGCTCAAGAGGGAGGAACTGTATTTCCCGTACTCCAGAGTTTTCATATCAAGCTGATGTTTTTTTTTCCCCCAGAGATGCCATTAACCAAATGTACTGCCTTAGGATGAGAATAAGGAGCTGACACTGTGAGCTCTGATAAATGGCCCATAAGCCTGCTTCTTTGTTTTTCTGACTCGGTGCTCCGTTTCCCTTGCTGTTACTAGAGCAGGTTGAGCAAGGTGTGGAAGCAGTGCTGTGTGTTGCCTATCAATCACAGATGTTATCCTAAGCAGCAGGGCTGGTGACTGAGACAAATGCCCTGCTGCTGGTACACAGAGTGGAGATGCAGTAATCCCAGGTTGCAGAAGCACCTACAGATTTCTACACGAGCACGCTGAAAACAACTGGAGGAAAGATGGTGTTGGGCATACCAGCAGAACGTGCCCTGTTTGTAGCTCAGCATTACTCTGCAACACGTTTCCAGTTCCCACCTGGCTGAGAAGTAAGGTAACCCCTGAAGGAAAACGTGGATCTTGGTGCTGGGGTCTGCTCCTCGTGGCACCTCGATGAGCACTCTCCCAACCTTGACGTGGTGTCACCTCCTCTGTCTGTGTCTTCTTGACTTAATCATGATAAATCCTGTCCCGTCCACTCGGGGCAATGTACCTCAAGTACTTGCTGTGCTGCCAGACACCAAGCGGGCACTGCTGAGCTGCTTTAACTTGCAGAGGACGGGTGCCAATGTTCTCTGAACAAATCGGGAGCCATGCACGAAGCAAATGGGGAGGGGAAAAACAAACCCTTTAGGTTAATAGATGTTATGGCACTGCAGGATGTGATGACGAAGCAGAACCTTATCCTTCCTGTCCTTCCAGGAGGGTCACAGAAGAACAAAAGAAATGGCTTATTGGCACTTTCTGGAAGTCAGGTACAGACTTGTCTTTATACATCATACACTGTTCTTGCCTTAGATCTTGGATAAAACAATGCCGTCACTTTTTTTTCTACTTCAGGAGAATTAAGACTTCATGGAAAAACAGGGTCATGAGTAAGGTGTAGCAGAGCTCTTTCCCTATTTAAAAAAAGATCATCAAAAGGCAGTTTTGTAGCTCTACTTCTCCCTGCAGATCACACACCTGGCAGCGCGTTGCCCTGCTGTGGGTTTTGGTGCCTGTGGCTGCGTGCTCCTTCCCTTGAGGTGGTACAAAAGGCACATCCAGGCACAAAATATAAAGTAGTGCTGTCTTCCAGTTCTGCACATTGCAGGCAAGTCGTTCGTTTTCCAGTTCTGGATGATGACACCAAGTTGCATGCTGAAATGTTTCAGGCTTGCATCTGGTGCTGCTTGCTTTGGTTGTCTTTTCCAATACGACCCTTCCGTCAGAGCTGCCCTTGGCTTCTATATGATTACAAGCCTAGCATAAATGCATCGAGTTACATCTTTGTAATGTTGCATGTTGTAGGGCTTGTTGAACAGTACATGGTAGTAATGGTTGCTTTATGAGAGGAGTACGTCTGATTTGCATTTATATCATTTGTGGTTAATGGGGAGGGGAGCTGGTTTGTAGAGCCCAGTCTGGTGTGTGAGCTGGGTGACTTTTTAAAGGAGAAACTAAATGAAAATCTGCAACAGATGTTAGAATCAGTAATTAATTTTACCACTATAAATTTAGAAGAATTTGACTCTTCTGCACAGTAAATGCTCTCCACCAGCTGTGCGCTCGTTTTAATGGTTTTGTTAATGAGACTTCTGGTGTAAGCCTTTTCAAGTGAGTGTTATGGAGGTACAATGTTAATATTAAGTTATGGTGTCTGAAATACATCACCTCCTTTCAGCTTAGCTCAGAGCAAGCAGCAGTCTAAATGAGGCTTCAGCGAGATTCTTGGCATCACAGGGAGTGCAATCTTTCTTCTGCTGTCTGCTCCAGTATCTCTTAGTTTGCTTGCAGGCAAGAAGAGGGGAAAACGTTCATAAACACACTCCATCAAAATGATATGATTTTCCAAGTTGCTTTACTGTGTCTTATAAAGAGAGGATGAGTCTGGTTGAGAAGTCAAGGTGCCTCAAGGCTGGAGCGCAATCTGTGCTGTCCCACTGCTGCAGGGCCCTGTGATGGGATCACAGAATAATTGTTAAGGGTTGGGAAAGATGAGGGTCACCTGGTCCAACCACTGACCACGTCCCTCAGTGCCACATCTCCGTGGTATCTGAACACATTCAGAGATGGTGACCCCACCATTTCCTGTGCAATCTGTCCTTTCTTCCCATCAGCCCCTCCTGCCTTCGCTGCTCCTTCCTTGGGGAACAAGAGCTCCAGAGAGGCTGCAGTCCACCTCTTCTGCTTCTAACACTCTCATTTAGATGCATTCACACTTTCTAGATATTTTGCCTTGAGACTCCTCCTAGAGGCTGCAGGAGAGCTGGACATTTGGTTTGAAAGGATTTTGTTGGAGGTGATGCTCTGTTCTGCAGTGTTTGTCTCTGGGAGCCAGTGCTGCCCTGACAGCCTCTGTGCCCCTGGGGATGACATCTCACCACTTCATCCTCCCCTTGTGGAGTGGAGCAGTGGTGCTCATTTAAAGCAATCTGGGGAGGAGCAGCATGTGTGTGTTTTTGTGCAATCTTAAGAAGGAGAGAACACGTATAAAATTCTGCTCGTGGCATCTAGACAAAATAAAGTTGTATCTGCAGTTTATTTTAAAGCACTTTTTTATTTCAGCCTATAAAGTTGAAGTAGCTGGGCCAAATGCCACAAGTTAGGGTTGTGTGGAGCATTGTGTAATGTTTCATTCTGCTGAACACATTGCTGCTGAATTCTTCTTCTGACTGACTGCTTATCAATGGTTCCAGCAGGGTGACTGAGATTAGAAGTGTTCATTTGGGTCAGTGAATCCACTCATTTGACGTTTCAGGAGGGATGAGTTGACAAAGCGACTGCAAGACTGACCTGTTGTATTATCTCAGGGTGAGTGTAAAATCGATGCAAATGAGAAAATGGGTTCTGTGGGAATAGAACACCAAGCCCCAGCAAGGGCTGAGAAATCCTCTCCAAAGGAGTTAGCTGTGGTGGGTCCTCCCCTTCTCTTTTAGGGCAGGTAGGTGTAACACTGTCACTGTCTGCGGCCTCCTGACCCACGTGTCCCCCATCCCTTATTTCCATCACTGCTGACATCACCCCTACCAAGCCTGGCTCTCAAGAACACAGTCTGCAAATCAGCCAAGTTCTCTGTTTTCTCCTTGGACAAAACCGCTGTTAGATTTGCCAAGGTAAGAAATGCAGAAATTACACCACGTGGAGTCGGAGTCTTCTGAAGCTGCTTCTGAGTTGCTGGAGTGCCTTTCAGATAAATTTCTGGGATTTATTGTCTTGTACATACTTAAATACAGAAGGCTGGTAATTAGTAAAAGGTCAAAGCAAATTGGCAAATCAAAGGTGATTTATTTCTCATTTCTCATGTAGCAAAGGCCTTTGTGATGGGCAAACTTGGCTTCCCTCAAGCCAAGTAATGCAGTAGATACCATTGCTGTACTGAAAAATCTGGGAGGAGACTGCCTTTGCAATTATTCCAGAATAGCTTTTGGCTACCCATCAGTGGAGGATCTGGGGTCTGCTATGAGATGCACTGTAAGGCATCCTGAACTGTTTAGATCTAAAACCAGAGACCAGGTGAGGAGAGGGTGCTTACAAGGGGTGAGGGGTGGTACCTTGTGCTGAAGGCATGCATTTGGGCAGGTATGTGCACTTAGCTGTTCCCCTTCTGCTCTGTAGGAATAAGAATTTGGTGTGACTTTGGGTGGCTTCTGCTGCATAAAGTGTTCTTTCCTCTCCTGCCAGCTGAGGAAATCCCTCTGAATCTTCTCTAAGTTCTGCTGCTTCTGGTACAGCTGTGTGAGGACATCTGATGTGCAGGTGTGACTTAGCTGTACTGCACTCCAGGTGAACTGGGGGCAGCAGGGCAATGCACAGGGGCACATGAGAGCTCTGTGTGATGCTTCATGCACACGTACCTGGTGGCAGAGGCACTGGGGTGCTGCATAGAGCAGCAGTGACAGCCCCTTTGCAAGTAGGAAAGGTGCCTGCCCTGCTGCTTGAGGGCTTGGTGGTGAGCGCCGTGATGCTGCCTGTGAGCCTGGAGCAGCTTCGTTGGGGGTGGAAATGGATAGGGCTGGGGCTGAAGAGTTCATGTACCACCACCTGCTCTGCAGTGGCTATATTCCACAATTTTTCCTGGAGTTTAGCTGTAGGCAGAGATCCTCATGTCTCTTCTGGCACTGCTATGCCCCAGCACCAGGCAGAGCACTGTCAGCCCCATCTCCTGCTGGTAGGAAAGAGTTCTAATGGAACAGGCAGCTGACATGCTGAAGGCCTGCTTACCTTTGCATTACATTCATTACTTTAGGTTGCAGACCCCTGACTTAAGGCTGTAGAAGATTTCTTTCTTGCAAAGAATGTTTCCCCAGTAAGAACGGATCCACTTCAGGCTCCTCACTTGTGTTATTTGTTCAGTGGAGTGGGAAGAATCTTCAGCAAATTGTGGTGGGGCTTTCACTTTTGTTTTTAGTTTATTTGGATAAACTCTCCCCCTAAAATGTAATCCTTTGCTTCACAGACAGCGAGAGTGGTCTTAATGGCATCCTCGCTGTTTTATGGCAGATGAATCTCTGCTCTCATCACTCCTCCAAGTTGCACTGCTGGTTTGTTGTTTTGAGATAGCCAATGTCCATGTCATGAATTCTTTCTTCACTTTCCAACCACAGTGTCACCCAGTTTTTGTTATCCTGCCTCTGCCAACTTAAACCATCGTTGTGATGGGATCTGTTAGAATGCGGTTTGTTCTCCTTGCCCACATCCCCCATTGCTGAGCGTAAAGCACTGATTTTTCAGGACTGCTCTATTGGAGCCCTGCAAAATGTCAGGGGATGTTGTTTCCCTGGCTGAGATTTCACACCACAGAGGTCCATAATGAAGCATCTGAGTATCTGTCTGGGTGTATAAACAACTGCTGGCGTGGCTTAAAAGTATGGAGCACCTTGCAGATGCCATGGGGAGATTGGGTTCCTCCATTGGATCCACGTGCTGGTGAATGTTCAGTACCTTCTTTAGCCAGAAGCATTTAGCTGAAGTTGACCTCTTTTTAAACTGCTCTTCTCCCTCACTTACTTTATGCAGATCAGTGCCACTCAGGCTTTTTCCTTCAGTTCTCTCTGTTAAGATACTGTGCACGTTGCTGTTCAAAGCCAGTTTCTTGTCTCTTCTCCTTCCTCCTTGCCTGTAGTCTATTCTAGTATCACCCTTCTCACAATGCCCAGCACTGCGGCTGTGTTTAGGGGCGATGCTCAAAGCCTGGCTGGAACCATCCTGCACAGAGCAGCACCAAGCTTTGCTCCGTTCTAATGCTGATTTGGAGTTACATTGTACTGCCTTTTGTCTTGGGTGTAAATCTTACGTAGCTCCTTGAAACTGCCCTAGGTAGAATAAAAAGCAATAATTAATTGCAGCAGTATTGTCACTGGTGTGATTTACAGAGGTAGGTGTATTAAAAGATGGATAAGGGGCAGTCATGGTTCTGATTTACTCTGAAACATTCTCAGGTCTCAGAACAAAGCTGTTACTGTGCATGGCTTTATTTGTAGAGATTTTAAACTAAAACTGGGAAATTACAACCGAGGTACGAAGCAATAAAGTAGATTACAGGCAATAGATGGCAAGTACAGGAAGAATAATATGGAGAGCAGCGTGACTTAGGATGCTCCTTCAGAAAGGTAAGAGGGAAAAGCATACTGCTGACAGGAGCTTTTTGAGCTTTTATTCTCAGGGCTGTAAAACAGTAAGAAGTACGTGGTGTCAGTTAGATACAGCATTTCAGAGCAGTTTCCATACAGCTGTCGTGTTGAGAAAGTTTGGGCATGGAGATGCAGGGCAGCAGTGCTGGGCCCAGGTGGGTGCTGCTGTGGAGCACCCCTTTTTTTGAGCAGCGAAGTTGAATTCTGAGCTTAGCTCTGGTTTTACAGCAGAGTAGTTCATGCACTAATTATCCCATGGTAAAATGCACCTTTTTTAGCAATGAAGACAAAGCCTCGGCTTGCTTTAAACTGCTGTATTAATAGCAAATGCTCAACAATGTATGTCTTAGTAGATACCTACGCAGCACAAACTATTCAACTTTTTCGCTTTAATGATGGCATTAGCCTGAAGAAAGGAAGCTGAAAACTTCTGTGCTCTGAGCTGAGTTAATCTTTGAAGGAAAAAAAAACCCTCTGTTGTGCAAATCTGCCCAGCAGAAGGCTCACAGGTGCTTGCATGTGACTTTAGGAGGATGCCTCTCATGGCAGTGCTCAGGGCTGGGTGCTGTGATGGATGAGCCCTTCATTTAAGGGCAGGGTCCTGGTTGTCAAAAACGTAATAGATTAATCTGCCATCGTTGCAAGGGTACTGAGTCTCTTCCTGCTGATGCTCTCCCAGAGCGTGGTAGGCCAGGAGAGGCAGAATGTGCCTCACAGGCTCTTTGAACCGTCAGTGTCTCCAGGCTGAACTGGAAGGCTTTGGAGAGCTGTGGAATCTGGGGCGTGCTGCCATTTCACCCCTCCCTTTGCTGCGTTTTGGTTCTTTCATCCTTCATGGGTTTTATGCATAAAGATGAGTGTTGCTGAATGTGGTGAAGAGATGCTTGGCTGCAGGGATTTTTTTTTCCCCCCGATCACATCCCTGCGACAAGTAATTTCCAAGTGTGAAAATTGCTTTGATATCTTTATTCAGGACATGCTTGCCTAGCAAGGCGTTGCGTAACCTGAGCACGGGAGGCAAAGCAAGTGGCTGTGGGACGGATGGTCCCACTGTGGGCCAGCACGTGCCTTTAGCTATTGGGCTGTTTGCTGCTCCTGGCTGGCTGGGAAGCTCTGAAAACATGGTGGGAAGTCAGCTCGCAAGTTGAGGCTTCAATTGGAGGACATAAAAATATTAATGAAACTGAAGCTGGCTTTTGAAGTGGTTTTCTCTTTGTCTTTTGATACCTGCTAAGGGTCTGTGAAGCTGGGTGAGGGAAAGAGCAGGTTTTGCTTGGAGTCTGCACTACGACTTCTCTTTTCCCTAAGATTGCTTTTTGTAGTTAGGAGAAGCAGTGTTCCTATTAGCAATATTGGTTTTGCTGCTTGTGTGTCTTCAGCTGTGGATTTATTCTGATGGCTGTTTGAATGTAAAGTCTGGAGTCTGTTGCTAGAAATTCATCTGTATCAAAGGGAGGCATCTGAGTGTTCTGGATGTCTGGCTGTAAACTAGGGATTCTAAACAAAATTTGGGGTTTTGTATTAATTTCCAAACAGGAGGAGAGTGTTAAGCTGCGCTGTTAAAAGAGCATGTTCAGGTGACGGTGAGCTAAGGTAAGGGTTGAGTCATCAGATCACTGAGGTTGGGAATGACCACTAAGATCCCTAAGTCCAACCCCACCCCACCATGTCCACTGCCCTCGTCCCTCAGTGCCACATCCCCACAGTTCTGAACACCTCCAGGGACGGCGTCCATCACCTCTCTGGAAACCCCTGTTGTAAGGATTACAATCTTGCATGATTCTGCTGCACCACTACTGCTTGCCCACACCTCCTGCCGTCCCATAGGGTCAAATCCTGCTGCTGCCACCTCCCTGCCCAGCACACAAAGTATCCATCCCTGCAGCGAGCTCACCTCTCCTTTTCCCCCCAAGCCTGGATCTCAGGTGGTTTATGAAGAATAATGTTACTCGATCTATGAGAAAATGAATGTTGAAAAGGGAATTAAAAAGAAATGATTTGGGGGGAGAAAAAAAAAAAAGCCCATATCTCTCTTGGTTATTGAAGCAAGAAGGGAGCACTTTGTCAAGCTGACATGCAAAACCTTTATTAACATATTCTGGGACAGTGGAGGCCAGGAGTGGCATCACCCTGTGGGCTCTGCCTGAGCTCTGCTGGGTGGTTTGGCTTTGAGATTTGGCCAGAGGGAAAATCTGTGCATACAGACAATGCTTTTAAGACTAGGAACATTTTAGGTTGGTTTCAAAGGAAAAGAGAACTGCCTCCGTCTCAGTGGCTTAAACTGAGTCTTGACTGCCCTGGGCAGGATGGAGAAAAGAGCCACATCAGTCTGCTGGCCCCAGTGCTGCTTTGTGTCCAAGCAACAGATGCTACAGGGGCCAAGGCATGAAAGAAAAGATTTTGGACTTTAGAACCAATTAAAGAACTATTTTGTTATAGTAAGTATCCTTCCCCCACAGCTCTGTTCGTTTATTTGTTCCTTCTGCCCCATTTTGGTATTCAAGGGATGCAGTGCTTTGTAGGGTAGTTTGGGAAGAAGGTGCTAAGGGCTGCCTGCAGGGCAAATTCCCACAGGTTGGTTCTTCATTCCTGTGTCTGAGGTGTTCATTACGGCACAGAAGGCCAAGCTGGTCCTTTTTGGACCTTGTTATGTAAGCATGACTGTTTCTACATCATTTCAGAATGCACTGAGAAGTAGTGGTACCCCTGCTCAGTCTGCTGCTGTGTGTCCTCCAAAGAATGAGGAAGGTGAGAGACGTGGGGAGGGGCAGCCAGTCATGCTTGACGTTTTCCTTGTTTGAAATATTTCTTGGTCAGTAATCTCCATTAAGGTGCCTCGGATGGACCAACCACTACATACAGTCCAACACTGCTGTAATTTAGGGAATTCTGCTGTGAAAATCGTAGCGGAGGTCTGGGAAGGTGAAGGCTATTTGTGTATAATTGCTGAGTCTTTCCTTTATCTGGGGCCCCAAATACTTCTCCAAGGGCTCCCTCAAGGAGTTCTTGCAGTCTGTATTCATTGTATTCATACCTGGCATTGCCTGACCCAAAGGCAGCACTGTGTGCTTGGTTTATTGAGCCTCTTCTGCTTCATGTGGACCTGGGCAGGCTTGAAAAGTGGGCCCTCCTGCATGGCATCCCTTTGTTCCTTCCAGGCTGGGCAGTAAATGCTCCATGCCCTGCTTGCAGTGGCCTTGCTGTGCTCCTTGTAGAGACAGGAGGAGATCCTGTGCAGCAGATCCCAGTGCCTTGCCTTGCAGGGGGGACTGCAGCTTCATTAGGTTCTTAACTGCAAAAATAACAATCCTTTAATAGCCCATTACTTGGGTGTTCCCTTTCACAGATCAGCTTTTTGTAGAGCACGCTCTTCAGCCACGATCTCCACCAGGAGAAGGCTGAAAATTGCTGATGGATGCTCCCAATTTGCACAGCTGGATTATTGTAATGGCTCAGAGCAGCAGGATGCTGCTGCTGTGATGCACTCCCAGATTTTATTGTATTACCTTCTGCAAGTTAATTCTGACTTCTCCAGCCCTGAATAGCTTTGCTTTAGCACACCTGATTGCTCCCTTCCCTGTGCTCCTGGTTCTTTATTAAGGTCTGAACTGCTGGTTATCTGCCTTCCCCTTTACTGCAGCCTGCAGGAAGGTCGGTAGGGCTCCTGCTGTACTAAAGCTGCTCAGACACCCTGCGTGCTTCCCACTGCCACCCCAGACCCTTTTGTTGTGCAACCTGTGCCTGACCAAAGGGAGCATTCTCTGAAGCACTGAGTTGTTCACTGGGAAGGTGCTGCCCTTGGTCCTCCCCCCAGAATAGACTTTGGAAGAACCTGTTGTTACACTGTCCTGGCAATGACTCAATTTGCTGTCCTTCAGCTTGTGCCCCTCGGCCCTTTCCCTTGCTCTTGGAAGGCTCCTGTTGCACCAGGTATTTCTTTACAAGCAAACCTTGTTTCCTCTTCCATCCCCTTTCCTTTGCCACCCCTTGCCCTGCTCCAGCACTTGGCCATCCATGTGTTGGGCTCCTCTTTCTCCATGTTCCCGAGGTTAGTTGCTATATTGACTTTCTTTTATACACGTGTTACTCTAAAGTGAATCAGAGTTGCTTTTCCTGGAAACATGGGGCAGAAAGCATCGCAGTCTGTTTTTATATCCCAGTGTTTTAGATCATTAAATTCTCAGGGTTTAAGCTCTCATTTCTTGATTTTAGTGCTTAGGAGAATCTCCTGGGGCCCTATTGTACAATCAAATACAAATAATCTATTAGTAAAACAGCACTGTGTGTCTGTAAGGATTACTTTGCAGCGTTAGCCCCTCCGTCCCTCTGGTGTGGCATTTCTGCCAGTATGAAAAGGGCATTAAACTATTAGAGAGTATCCAGAGGAGAACTATGGAGATGGGGAAGGATCTGGACGACCATGGCCCTGAATTTGCTGGAGCTCAAGGAGTGGTTGGGCAGTGTTCTCAGACCTAGGGTTTATGTTTTGGGTGGTGGTGTTGAGACCAGGGGTTGGATTCAATGATCTTTGTGGGTCCATCCAACTTGGGGTATTATCCTGTCATTCTGTGGTCCTTTGACAAGCCTTTCTCTATGCCAAAGGTCCCACTGGCAGCCTTAAGTGCAGGATTGCCTGATAAGAACCAAGTGCATTTGTTTCTTTTTTAACAGCCGTGTTTGTTAATCTGCAAGCTGATTTCATGCATGCTTGAGTAGAAAAGCCTCGTGGTTATTTATTTTTAAAATGCATTGCTTCTGTTCTGTTCTGGCAGGGAATGTGAGCAGCTCGCTCCTGAACCGCAGGCAGCCCCCCAGGGGTCACCTATGGGCTGTGGGTGCTGCTGGCACTTCGCCCTGCCTGCAGAGGCAGGGGGTGACAGTGTCATTAATCTGATGGAGCTACCCATAGGTGTATTGACAATATTCTTTCTGCTTAATTCCAGCCCTTGAGACCAGTTTCTGCCTGGGCCTGTCTCCAGCATCCCATTACCTGTATGTTGTCTTCACATTCACCCAATAACGAGTGCCAGCTACACCAAGATCAAGCGGATATGTAGCACTTTGCCCCACCTCCCACCAAAGATTGCCTGTGTTTCTTTGCTCCCTGTCATTAGGGCTTTCTGTTGTCCTGTTATTTCTTCCACCAGTGATGCAGCACAGTCATACTCAAGGAGGGATTTGCCCCAGTTGCTTCTTGTCAAGTTTCTCTTTCCATACCCAACTCAGACATCTGGGAATCGTATCTTAACATTAGCCCCAAATAGAATCATTAAGATTAGAAAAGTCCTCTGAGATGCCCAAGTCCAACCCCAGCCCACCCCTCCATGCCCATAACCACATCCCTCAGTGCCACATCTCCATGGCTTTGGAACACCTCCAGGGATGGTGACCATCACCTGGGCAGCTGTGCCACTGCAGCACCACTTTTTCAGAGAATAAATTATTCTTAATATCCAACCTGATTGTCCCCTGGCACAACTTGGGGCCTCGTGTCCTATTGGTAACCTACTACTGAAATAACCAGCTGGAAGATGATGCGCTGCGTTGAACCACAATGGGATGCAATCCTTGGGGCTGGCCCTGTTGGCTGGGTCTGTCAGTGGGCTCTGAAGGCTGCTGCTGCGGTGGGACTCTGTTTATTGCTGCCTGCCTTTGTTTACCAGTGAGAGGTGACCTTTGGGGAGATGTTTCTTGACTAATTGGGTGCCTAATCATATCAGGCGATGGATGGGCTTGCACGTATCAGTTTGTTCTCTTGTTAAATATTTTCCCTCTTGTTTCTTCTTTCCGTGTTAGATGGTAAATGATGCATTTATTTTTGCAGCCTCTCATTTCTCGGTGTGTTTTTATAAGCTACGTGTAAAGCAGAGGCTGTGTGTTTCAATTCACGTAATTGACCTTCAGTAATCATTCTCTCAGTAGTTCTTTAATTAAAGCTACTCTTCCATAAACTTACACTAAAGACACTGCATTACAAAATTATTTTCCCCAAAACACCATTGGATCCTTTCAGGAATCCAGTCCTTTGTTTGTCTCCTGGTACTTGAGCATGTTGGGCTGTGGGCAGTGGATGCATTGGGAGCTCTCTGTGCCCAAAAGCCAAAGGATTTGTCCCTTGCTGATCTCAGGTTGCTCATGGATCAGCACGAAAGAAGTAGAACAGGGCTGGATTTGAGGCAGGCAGTGAGAGATGTGCACTTGATTTGGGGAGGGGTGTTGGGGTATGTTTTTAACAGAGCCTTGAGTTCAGTGCGTGGGATCTGCTCCTGGCATGTGGGATGCTGCAAGCAGGTAAAGGTCTGAGGTTTTGTGATGAGAAGCTGTTTGATAGCAGGTATCCTTATGGTCTCATTATTCTCTTTGATTGGAAAAAAAATGGAATAAGCTGAGTAGTGTGCGTGCTTAGCCCAGCTGGTGTTGGCCTGGGACAACCTTGTGTCACAGTCACCTTACAGGCAATAGGTAAGGGAGAATCTCTTAATTCAAGGAATGGATGCATGGAATCATAGAAGGGCTTGGGTTGAAAGGGGCCACAAAGATCACCAAGTTCCAACCCCCTGCCACAGGCAGGGCCACCAACCTCCAGATCTCATACTGGATCAAATTGTCCAGTGCCCATCCAACCTGGTCTTGAGCATCTCCAGGGGTGGAGCATCCACAACCTCTCGGGCCAGCTTGTTCCAGCACCTCACTGCTCTGAAGAACTTCGCCCTGGCACCTGAGTCTCTTAATTTGATCTCTTAATTGAAGGAATCTCTGAAATTCAAGGAGTAACTCCAACAAAAAGTTCTCAGGGTGCTGTGCATGGGTATAAGCCTGCTGGCAGGCTGAGGACACACCAGTGTGGTAGGCAGTGGTGGTGCCCAGATAGCTCTGCACGGGAGTGGTGCTGCTCCTATGGCCACCAGCACTGTTCATGCTGTGTTTGTTCCTGGTGCTGTGCTCTGCACTCTTTTTGACAGCAAATCATAAGCACAGGGCATTGCCAGTATTTCCTGGTTGGGGTTTTCAATGGTTGCTTTGTGCTTCCAATAAAATTCTGCATGACCAACCACAGGAGAGTCTTTTCTCTGCTGTGTTGTACCTAATGTGCTGGAAGAGTTATAGGGCAATGCTCTCAGTGTTCTCAGCAGTGACCAAGCCAGGCGATCCAGCTGGAGGAGAGAAAACAGCTGCAGAGCAGCTCATGGGAAGATTTTATGCCTGCGGAAGCAAATCAAAGAGAAACCTCCTGGTTATTTTCCCATTAAGCAAAAGCTCCCGTGGAAATGAAGTGCCTGGGTTTTATAGAGAGAAGATGAGGCTCTGCAGAGCAGAAGCTGCTTGGCTCACAGCTGCCTCCTTCAGACAACAAGTCAGGTGGCTGCGGGTCTGGGTCTGCTCTGTTTTACCCTCTGCCTTCTTGGAATAAACAAATGGGTTCTTTTTTCCTCTTAAAAGCAGTGTGGGAGATCGGATCATCATCCCTGTGTCAGTGTTGCTGATGTAATTTCCTTCTTTATTTTTTCTTTTTCCAGCAACAGCGCACGGTGTATAGGCTGACATTGGTGAAAGCTTGGAATGTGGATGAGCTCAAAGCCTATGCTGACCTGGTGTCCCTCGGAAAACCAGACTTCATCGAGGTCAAGGTGAGCTGCATGGAGCTGTTTTAGCCATCAATATTTTCCTTTCTCCTCCCCATTTTCCCACACACGGAGTCAGCGTTACGTGATCAAACACAGTTCTTCTCTGAGTTGCAGGGAGCTTATCTCTTGCTTTTAACATGAGGCAGGCAGGTTTCTAATATGTTATGTGTGTGTTGGGTGTAGTCTTTAGTGTTCTGCACTGCCAGCCTTGTAGCAGCAGGCATCAATTTCTGTCCAACAGAACCATAACCCCAGGTCTTTTTTGTATTCCTCATGAAAGCGGAGAGAGAGAAATAGTTTTAGACTTGCTTCTTTTATATCAACCAGCATTATAAGCAAAATACTCTGGGACAAGCTGATAGTTTGTGGTGTTATTTTTCCCATCCTGGTCTCAAATTCTGCTTGGGGGAAAAGGTGATAATGTCTGCCTGGTTGACACGGAATTGATCAGGCTGTGTGAAACAGGAAGAAATACTGCCCTGAGGCCTGGAGGAGCTGCTAACAGCAGCACATGAGATACAGGAGGGCAGGAGGTGTTTTATCTTGGGATTAATCAATTTAGTATATAGAGAACATAAAAAAAGACAAATCACAATGCGTTGTGCAAAGAATCATTACCAGTGTTTCCTTCCAGCAGCTCCCCTGCAGACCTGCACATCTACCTTGCTCGGCCTGTGTGCAGCTCCATTACTTGTCCTTTTTTCCTCTTTCCTTTTTTTCTTCCCTTTTTTTTTTTTTTTTTTGAAACCTTTATTTACTGCTGCTTTCAAGAAGTATCTGGAGTTTGCAGCAACTTCCTTATGAAACAAAACCCAAAGCTTTTTGATCTTATTGGTATGGAGTGTTCTTTTTGAGCGTGCTGCTGAAGTTGATGGCTTAATACAGAGTAAGATGCTGAGTGCACTTTGGGACAAAAAAAACCCAGCTTTATGATGCCTATCAGACTGGTTTATGCTCCTTAAATAAAACCTGTCAGCAGAACTGCTGCTGTGGGACCCTCGGAGCCCACGTCTGCTCCCTGTCTCACTGCAGCAAGGAAGGGCAGAGAGGAGAGGAGGCTGTAGGTGTTGCTTCCATTCTCCATCGTATGTAGAGACTTTAATTAGTCAAATAAAACAGATGTAAGTTAATCAGTGCTGGAGTGCAGGTTCCCCCAAGCACTCTCTAGGGCAAACATCTGCCTGCAGGGCTGCAGTTCCCTCTGCCTGACAGCAGTGGGGAGATCGCATTCACTGCAAGCCCTTCCTAGCAGAACCACACCAGGACTGTAGGAAGTAGGTGAGGAAGAAGCCCCTCGGGGTGGTCGGAGGTGTTCCCCTGCTTGGATCTAAATGGAGGCTCTGTCAATGCTGCAGGACCAGCCTCTCCCACCCCTGGGTCTGGCAGGATGCTGACCTTGGCCAGCTCGTGCTTTGTCCTCCTGTGCGACCCTTGTGCCTCAGTTTCTTCCTCCTCACCTGGCCAGGTGTTGTGCTGTGGCCATGGAAGCCCTCTGCAGGTGGCACAATGAAAGTCTGGTGACTTGGAAGTCCCAACAGCTCAGTGACACACAGAACTCAGGGTAAAGCCTTTCCAAAGGATGCTGCACACATTTCCCTCGTCTCTGCTAGCCTCTGTGCTTAAGCTGGGGGTGGTGAGGAGGGAGCCTGCCTTCCATCTCCCAACTTTTGGTGGAAAATCATCCCTTGAAAATGTCAGGAATGTTTTTGGTGGTTTTCTGGACTTCACTTGATGCTGGGTTGTGTTTAAACAGAGCTGATACTGATGCCACTCCCAGGCTTGCATATGGAATGCTGTCATGCAGGAGCCAAGTGTTAATGAATCTGAATGGTGTATGGTTACGACCTGTTCTGTTTCTTCACCAGCCCAGTGAGATAGGTGGAAAAAGGCAAAGTCCAGGTCCTGCTTGAAGCAAATAAACAACAAACATTACAAGATCCTGTGAAGCATCTGCCAGAAGACGAGGCTCATCTCTGTGGGATTTCCTGGTTAAATACTTGAGATAAATGACGTTCATTTAAAATGAATGTAGCTAATCCCCTGTTGCTCCAGAGAGGCTCATGAGGTGGAGTGGGTAGAGATTTAGATTCTTGCAGGGCTTAATACTTGTTCTCATTTACATGAGTATCTTACAGCAGCGGAACTCTGCGGGACCCTATTCTCTTACTTAAGCCAATAGAAGTTAGCAGTGATTGCTGGTGTGCAGAACCCAAGGAAAGGAAGAATTTGTTGTGGTTATTAAATGCACATCGATTTTATTTAGTGCTTTAGTCTCTTTTAATGCCATGCCATGCCATTGCTATTGTAGTTAAGCAAGGTTTATGGTTGTGTTTAGGAGCCAGAGCATGCAACTCATCTTTTCACAGTAGCAAGCATCACAGAACACTCTTTTTGTTCTAAAAGCCAGAGGCTTTGGTTAACACACAGTGTGTTACCACCTGCACTCTTAAACCAAGGGAGCAGAAGTATTTAGAAGGGAAATGCAAGAGCCTGCCTGGTTTGTCCTCTGTTCAAGGACTGCTTGTACTGCGGAGTTTGGGCAGGGCAGAGGGGATTTGTGGCACCACACAGAATTTCTTCAGCCTTCTTCCCCTTGGCATTCAACTACCTGACAGCACCTGTGGCTGTGCTCATGTCCTGCAGGACCAGGGACGAGGCTCTGGGCTGCAGCTCCAACTCCTGGCATCTGAGGCTTTGCTGTGAAATTCAAGTGACCCAGTAAATGCCTGAGAGGAAGGAGCAGAGGGACAGCTCTCTCCCAGCCTGCTCACTCTTGTCATCTTAAACAGTAAAGATGACTTAAGTGCTTAAAATAATGAAGAAGGTGAGCTTTGCTTTAATGAGTTTTTAATTACATGCGCCAGTAGGCGATTGTCCCACCTGTCAAGGAGCTGTTCAGAGCCTTGGTGCCATTCCAGGCTGCTTAGATGAAGTGAAGTCAAAGTTAAGAATCCCCTGTCCACATGCCTGCTATAAAACAAGTCCAAGCTGTGTGTTATATCTTGGAAAAAAAACAAAAGCCAGGGTGGCATTCTCCCCAAGCTGCAAGCTGTAGGTCTGCAAGTATCCCTGCACTGCGCGTGGGGCAGGAGGCACGGGGCTGCTGTTGGATAGGTGCTGAGCAGCCTCTGGTGCTTTAATTATGAACAGCTGGTTGAGAGAGGCAGGCAGCCAGCTTGCTGTTTCTGCTGGTTCAGCTCGAAGTTGCTAACAGACGTGTGTGAGGAGTTTGGCAGCAGAGTGCTTTTCGTGCCTGGAGCACCTAGCGAGGCCTGATAACAAGCTTCATTGCTAACACAGGTGAGTGATTAAATCTCAAGTGTGGAAGTGAAGCCGCCACGTTGTTCTGTTGAAAAGCCAATCTTCAGGCCAGCCTGCATTTTATTAGAAAGGCTTTTCTGAAATTGAGGAGGAAGTTTTGGAGCCCAGGTGTGAAGACAAGCGTGGTGCAAATCCAACCTTCAGTAGGTGGCTCTCATGCTTAAATAAAGGTTAGCAGCCAAAGTAAATAGGAAGCAGAATGCGTGGTGAGGTCTTGTGAGGAAAGTTTTCATCCAGCATTTCAGAGCTCAGCTTCTACGCAGCACTGCTTGGGCCCGAAGGAAGTCGGTGCAGATCCATGGGCTGCTGGAGCACAGATCTGCAGGGCCGTGCAGTGTGTCTGGAGGGCTGGTGATAAAAGCTGGGGTGACATTGCAGAACTAACCATTGCCATCCCTGCTCTTCAGCTTTAACTGACACAAATAAACGAGCGTCCTTTGTTACGTCAGCTTGAAAGTGACTATTTAAAAACAAAGAGCGGCCAACGAGGCCCAATCCGTTCCAGCAAGGAGCAGACATGCATGAGAGCTTGTGTATGTAATTTGGATAGTGCTGATGCTCGAATCGTAAGCATTTTTATTGCAGGGTGTATGATCTATCAACATCTCATTTGAGGCCTTTCATGTTTGTCTCGGGGCAGGGCTGCCCTGCTCCTGGAGCTCTGCAGTCCAGAGGCATTCAGCCAGCACTCTGCTGCTGTTAATTCATGGCGGCCTCAATTGAGCACATGTATAATTTGTGTGCTTGGAGTAGTGAAAACAACAACAACAACAACAACAAAAACAAATAATAATGCATTCCCTCAGTCAGCAGTTCAGTTGGGAAGGCTGCTCGCAGGCATGCGCTCCTTTCTCTGTTACAGCAGCAGTCGATTCCTCGCATGCATGGTGCTGTGCATTCCCACCAACGTAACCAGGAACATCGGAGATGCTTTCCAAAGGCCTCTGCATTTGCAGGCGTTTGTCCAAATCTGCGTGCCGTGACAGAGGTGCTAAAGAACACTATTAAGGAAAAACGAAGAGGCAGCATCACTGATGTTTCTACCGCAGGGAATTTGGCGTGAGCACTGGGGTGTTCAAGAGAATGGTTTCCTTTTTAATACTTGAGGTCTTAAGAACTGTCTCTGTGTATTACTGACAAATACAACCGCCCTAATCAACTGTTTGCATCCTTTAAGTGGTATCAGTGCTCTTAATTAACTCAAGTTTTAAGAAGTTGGGGAAGTTGAAAGCTGACATGCTTTCATTCGGTGCGCTGCTAAGCTGATTTTCATTGATTTGTGCGCAGGCATTAATCAGCCACCCGAGCACTCCGTTATTCCATTTGCCACTGTGCTTTCTTTCCTTGTAAATGATATCTTTTGAAGTTTAGTAAAAGAATGAGTCATGTTGTAGCTTCCTCCCAATCTTCCCCCTCTGCAAGTCAGCCGTTTTTCGTGCTGCTCCAATCATTGTCTGCATAAGGAACGAGCTGCTGTATGGAGCTGAACCTTGCAGGTACACATCCTATCAGTTGCTGCTCACATATGAGAACACTTAAAGTCTTTTTCAGACTTTCAGAGCCGGGCTTAAAAAACAAATGTGCTTCCCTATGTAGTGCTCCCCTGACTCGTCTGCTGTGGTGCACAGCCAACCTGCTCCTGCCTCAGCCCTGAGTTATGGCACAGCTTTAATATCCCTTGCTTGGGTAGATTGATAGAGGAGGGCCATTGTGAATTTAAGGAGAAAGTAATTGCTTCTAAAACTTGTGCAGTTCCTAATCAGCGTGGATCTGTTTCTTTGTAACTCTCTTTAAGCGTCTGCCCTGAGCATGGCTCACCTTGCTCCAATTGTGTTTGCAAAGGATCTGTCTGTGTTTATTGCTGGATGTGGCATGTTTGACTTTAATGTTGCTGAATGAGGTCCTGGGAGCAGGTGCTGTAAACGTGACATGAGCACAGATGCCACATAGGTGAGGTGAAAGTGTTCTTCAGAGGGAAAACATGAGCACGCTGAACAGAATCATCCATAAAATCGTGTGTTGTCTGT
Organism: Perdix hodgsoniae; assembly: GCA_035772895.1. NCBI lineage: Eukaryota > Metazoa > Chordata > Aves > Galliformes > Phasianidae > Perdix > Perdix hodgsoniae. The sequence continues at coordinate 845,700 of JAPSGF010000022.1, forward strand.
TGTAAAGACCCGTGCTTGATAGGATTTTGTGCTTGGAATAAAACAGGAGAGCCAGGGAGTGGAGGTGGTGAGTTCAGGGGACCTGGGCTTCTGTCTGGAAGCAGAGCTAGGCTTCCTAATGAGCTTGTGACCTGTGCTGTGATAGGGCAGGCAAAGCCAGCCCCATCAGCCTGCAGCTCATTCTATCAGGAATGGCAGAAATAAGAGAAACCACACTTCTGCAAGCTGTGCGCTGCTGAGCAAATGTAGGAGAATTTCACTAATGCAATTAGAGATGGAGTAAGGCAGAAGTGAAATTGAGGGCACGACTAAGATTTAAATCAGTGATTGAGGATATTCAAGTGATCAGATCTCCAAATTAAAATAACAGCAGATCTCAAAGTGAAGAGCCCAAAGTTAGCAGCAACTTCGTCTGCTCAGGCTTCCAACTTCTGTTTGTAGATGTTTTTTCCTTGCTTGCTTTGGAAGGAAGGGCGTCTTCATGCTCCTGGCTCAAGCTGCTCCTGTCTCCTGCTGAGCCACATCTCTGCCAGCTCTGGCTTTGCTGCCCCATAGGGCTCTGCCCTTGGGCACGTGGAGGCACAGTGATTTTCTAATGCCTTCCTTACACAAAGGTGGGAGGATCCTATTCTGTCTACAAAAAGATGAATAGTTGGGAAGAGCCTTGTGATCTCCAGATTCAAACAAGTAAGGAATGTTGAGTGCTTTGCTCCACATGTGCCACGTATCACCTGCAGGAGCACATAGCCCAGGTTGTGCTTCCTTGGGTCTTGTCGCATGGGCATCACTGCTGGGGAGGGCTGAGCACGCTGCTCCCAGCACACCAAGGGACAGCCAGGTTTGAGGCTATCCCTGAATCTATGTTCTTTTCCATGAGGGAGGGCAAAACAGACCTGACCTTGAAGCGTTGAGTCACCACTGACTGTCCCCTTGTTTCTCCCCAGGGGGTGACGTACTGCGGCGACAGCTCGGCCAGCAGCCTCACCATGGCCAACGTCCCCTGGCACGAGGAGGTCGTGCACTTTGTCCAGGAGCTGGCCCAGCTCCTCCCAGACTACGGCATTGCCTGTGAGCATGAGCACTCCAACTGCCTCCTGATAGCTCACAAAAAGGTGAGAGTCCTCCGTGCCAGGTGTGAGACCTTGGAGGGATGTGCATTTGCCTTCTTCTGACTGCTTTTCCTCTTCAGCATTAGCTGAATCCTTCTAGGGGAAGGCGTGGAAATGCACGGTGGGTGTTGCAGAGGGCTCACGAAACCTCTGGAAGGCTTTAGGAAATGGTGGTAGGTCACAGCATGGTCACAGCAGTGCAAGGAAGAAGCACATAACAGTCCCAGGAAGAGCTTGTTGCCGTACCACTTCATCACACTCTCTGCCTTCTGCTTTGGGAAAGGCAAGAGCAAGTCCTGTGTTTGTATGAAACCATGTTGGGTCAGCTGATTTTCTCTCATTTCCTAATTTTTTTCATCATGTTTTGTAGTGGTGCATACAGCTCAGTAGAGAAGTGATGCTTCAGATGAGGTTAGGGCTGTGTTTTTCCTTCTCTTTCCAGCAGCTCTGTATTTCCTTACTCTTCAATCAGAGCCTGAATAACTTATTTTTCTTCTTTTGGAGAGGTAATTTTAACAAAAAACAGATTGATAGATGGATGTTAACACAGTCTGCTTGCCTCTGTTGAATTGGAGCTGCTTTACTGCAAAGTTGTTTCTCCACTCTGACGGTGCAGAAGAGGTGGTGGAGCTGCTGTCTGGTGGCAGCCCTCATGTGCCAGGGAGCTTTGCAGGCCACGTGTGTCTCACAGCCCAGGTATGCAAAATGTGCTTTAAATTTGGGCTCCTTCCTGAACACCAGCACAACTTGAATTGCAAGTGGAATGCCAAAAAGTAAGTAATTCTAAAGGATGCAGGATCTGAAAAATCCCTAGTGCAGCTTGGCTTTCTGAGCTTAATAGAAAGATAAGAATTGAGTAACGTGCAATCTAGGTGGAGCAGGCACTGTGCTAATTGCAGTGGTTTTGCTTTGCACATGCTTTGCTCCTACTTGCTGAAGTCATGTGCCTCCCCTTGCTTTACTGGGGATGTGGTTTTAGCTTACACACGAGACGCTTCTGACCCAATACACACAGGGAGGGACTGGTTAAAATCACTGCTTGCAGAAGGTCTGAAGTACATTGAGGCAGTGTTGAAACAAGTAGAATCCCATTGTTGAAAACTTCTGACCAGTTGCACAACTTTGTTTCCTTGGTTTGCTGCTTTATGGGAGCAGCTGCAAAGGAGCAGAGTGAAGCAGTGACACCTGGCACTTTCTTTGTTTCAAGTCACCTTCGGGTTGCTTTTTTTACAGTCTCTGGTTGTTGCCACTGGCAACTGTGCCTGTGCAAATGTGAATAATTCTTCTCTGAGGTGCAAGGCCCAGGGAAAGAAAGGAAACAGATTGCCACCTCAGTTATTGATGCATAATTCAAGTAACACCGTTAGTAACAAGCACAGATTGATACCAGCCCAGGAGGAATTCAACAGCTGCTTTGCTTTCCAAAGCCATTAGGAGGGGGCGTCTTTTGGAAACAATCTATACTCGGTACTAAAACAACTAATAAAAAATAAATTTATTTCTATTACATTTAATTCAGAATTTCAGGCTCCAGTGGAGAATAAAATTTGTCAGTGTATATTATTTGCAGAAAACGTGTGCTCTGGGAAGGATCAAACTGCGGTGAGTAATTGCAAAATCAAAGGTGTCTTTAAGGAGTTAAGGAGTTGCAGGAAAAAGGTAATAAAAATCAGTTAAATATGTGATTTATTTCGCTGGGTTCTGCTCCATCTGAGATTGGAGGCTTTCAAACAATACTAATAGTAATAATTTGGAACTCTGGTGTTGAAGTGCTGGTGTGTCTGGGCACGTCAGAAGGATAACACAGCTTGATTACAGCCCCATCTCCTTGACTTTGGGAGAGTTGTTGGTTGGCACCTGCTTATGTGCTTTGGCTGGAAATGAATGGGAGGAGACGGTGGTCTGCTCAATGGTGCTTGTCACCCTCCATCAGCCAAGAGGTTTCTGCAGCAGACACCAATTCAACCTTCTCCTGCCTCTTTTCCAGCACTGCCCTTGGGCTCTGGTGGGACACAGGGACCTGACATCCCTGCTGCACTTGCGGGATGCTCGAGGCTGGGTGAAATGCACTGATGTTGTTCCATGCTGAGCATTTCGTCTATATTTAGGGAGGAAAAGGAAGCACTTAACTACCAGCTGCAGATTGCCTAACAAGGGTTACATTAGAGAAAAATAGTCCATTGCTTCTTATTCCCTTCCTGCCTTGAGAATCGTTTGGAGAGTGAGAGCTGTCCCTGTGACCCTGCAGCCCGGATCCAGTCGTAGAATGGCTTGGGTTAGAAGGGACCCTGAGGATCATCAAGTTCCAACCCCCTGCCACATGCAGGGCCACCAACCTCCAGATCTGGTACTAGACCAGGCTGCTCAGGGTCCCATCCAACCTGGTAAATGTGCTTGTTATCCCGGAGGTTACACTGGTGTTATCCATACCCCATCCTGCTGCTTGCCATGCACACAGGACAGGGTCGCTGCCCATTGCAGGACATGTCTCAGTATCCGCAGCACAGCCTGGCTGTGCCGTGACGTCTCACAGGTTTGGAGTTTTGTTTCACCCTTTCCAAATAGGAAGGTGGCTGTGCTGTGCTTGATCTGTTAGTTATTAAAAGGAGATCACAGCTCTGCTAAAGTAATCCATTTTTCATCCACAGGAATTAAAACCGTCTGGATGCAGCGCCGGTGTAATTGGCAGATGAGTTGTTCAGCTCAGCAGCAGGCACAGATTAAAAATTAAAAAAAGAAAAAAACACCCTGCAATAAGGAGCCTGTTCTTTAGAACAGCTCACACAAGATTAGGCATAATAAATAGAAGCAGAGGAGGGGTCTCATGAGTGTCTGGGGCCACAATCCCACGTCCCAGTGTGGCTGCAGCACTGCAAGGTTCTCCATCTCCTGCACTGGGGCTGTGTGCTGCAGATGGGTCAGTTGCAACCTCCTGTTTTGTACCTTAATTAGCCTAATTTCTCCCACCCAGCGCTTGAGGTTACACTTGGTAATGAAAAAGAGGAAGATTTTTAGTTTTTAGCAAGATGTGTGGCCCTGTTTAGGATTAATACAGCATTTCTCCTTTATTTTCTTTCCTGGAATGACTCCAGTTCTGTCACTTTTGCCGTTGAGTAAAGGGAGTCCTAAATAATTGTGAGTCTTAATTAGACGAGAAACTGCATGTAATAGCATAATGAATTATTTGTTTGACTTCAGAGAGCTTTGTAGTGGCAGAAGTACTCATTGCAGTCGCATGGTTGCTGGTGTGTGCAGTCAGTAACGGCCCTGTATGAGGAGGGTGCAGGAGTTGCTGTGTTTATTGAAATGATCACCTGTCTTCAGGTTTACATGAAGGAGCTCAGGATTGTGATAATAGGGATAATTTTCTGGCTGCCCCCCTTCCGGGCAGAGAACAGCAGTAGGAAATCCTGAGCTGAAAGCAGCTGTGTTGCACATGGGCAGCAGGACCTCCTCCCTGAGCAGCGCATCCATGGAGCATCACCCCGCACCTGTCCTCTTTTCAGACCCCAGAGCTCTCAAACATTGCAGAGCAGCCCTGAGAAGTGACCTGGGGCTGGAAGTGGAGCTGTGCCTCTCAGCAAGGGAACTGTAAAGGTGAGGCCTCGCAGACCCAGCCCTGGAGGCAGCAGTAGGGCTGCCCATCCCAGCCTTGCTCTCTGCCTCTATGCCTGTGATACTTAAATTCCTCCCGCATGCAGGAGCCCAGCTGCACTGTCTAGACAGCCCACGGCCTCAGTGTGTTATGGAAAATCCAGATGTGCACAGGCCCCACCACATCTGGTTTGCAGACAGGTTCTCTGTGCTGTCTCTTCAGGACTGATGTGCTGCAGTGGAACTGGGCTGGGTGAGTGGCCCTGCTCTCTGGTGGCAATGAGCATGCACAAGGAAAATAGTGATCGGTGTTGGCTTCAGCGTGGCAACTCCTGGTCAGAATTATTTCCTTGTTCCAAGCCGGATGTCGCTGCGCATCGATGAGATTTGCAGTGGGGATGCAGCCCACACCACTGGCTGAGAGCTTTGCGGGTGCTGGGAAACACACAGCCCTCAGTTTGACTTTCAAGAACATAAATTTGGAAGGGAGGAACTGAAAGCCAAAGGACCCAGAAGAAACCCTGCTTTCTTAGGCGCAGAAGCACAGAGCCCCATTCCATGTCCCCAGAAGGATGCCTTTTCATTACCAGTAAAAGGATCTATTGGGGCTCAGCAAGGGAGGATGCTGGAATACAGACTGGAGACACCTGTCTGCCTTTCCAAAGATTTTTTTCTTCTCGAGGGATATAAATGGAAGGGAGTAGCGTTGGCTTTTTCAATCCTTCTGTGCTTTTTAAGGCCCAGACAGCACAGGGAGTGTTGTGCTGCAGGCTCTGAACGCATTGCTTCCCTTAACAACGAGAAGCAGGGAACCCAGCAGCCTTTGTGGATGGAGCAGCAGTTTGCTGGGGAAGCTGCAGTAGGGCAGAAGGCTTCATCCCTTCCAAACACCGGGGAGCAGAGCCCTGCACCGGGTTGGTTGTAGTTGTTGGGGTGGGACATAGAAATGTAGAGTAAGGAAGGAAGAATCCGTGCTGCCAGCCTCACAGCTCTGCTGCTGAGATCTGCTCTTGCAAAAGGCTCTTTAATGTTTCACGCTGTGTGCAAAGCAAAACAAGTCTTGTTTGAAGTATTGGCCATGACCAGTTTTTATTTTTGAAATGCTGGGAATTGGAAGTAGAAAAGCTGTTAAGGGATCCACACATCCTCCTGTATCGCTGCAGCCGTGCCCTGTTTTCCCTGCTCGCCACTGATGGGTCTTTGTGCAGCCTTTAAGCTGCGTATAAAACTGCTGTGTTGAGCTGTTAAACACAGAGCCTGTGCCCAGGGAAGGATCCATCTGTTGCATCACTACGTCTGTGCGTTTGCCCGTGCAGCTGCAAGCAGCCGAAGAGCCAGGGCAGGTCCAGCCCTGCTCCCCACTGATGCTCCCCATGCTGGACCATCCTGAGCTGGGGACACACCTGTCTCATAGGGAATGAGCAGAGTGATGCTGCAGAGGAGCTGCCATTCAGCCTGCTTTCCTCCAAGGGGAATGTTAGGACAAGCTCTGTGGGCTGTGGCCAATTTCTATCCCTCAGCATTGGTGTTTTGTGTCACCATTTCCACTTCTCTGCTCTGTTTCATCATTTTATATCAACTCCATGTTTATTTCTTGGTAATTACACGTCTGGGCCAATGTAGTAAAGCGTCCCATACATCTTTAGCCCCCCCCAAATTGTTTATTCAGGTAGATTGGTAGGAACTGGATGGGTTTATGTGGTGAGAGCTCCTCTCTGCACAGACTAAATAAACAGCCCCAAATGTTCTGCGTTTGATTTAAAGAAATTTCCTGTTCGTATCCACCACTGTGAATGTACCCATAGCACTGCAGCTCTTTGTTGTGCTGTGGGACGGCTGCATGGCTCTCAGCACTTGGTAACATGGAGGTGATGCTCGGGGTGAGCGCAGCTGTCTGACCCCAGTCTCTGTCTGCCTGCTTTCAGCTGACTATAAGGCCACAATGAGTTCCCCCCTCGTTGTCTCCTTCTCTCATTTTTCCCATACCAGAAGACCTGCAGAAATCAGGTTTTGTATTGCATGGTGTGAGGGTCAGGCTGCATGGAATGCTGGGCAGTTTTGCTGCTTGTTGGCAGCCCTGCTCACAATGGGGGTTGGAGCTCCAAGGTCCCTTCCAACCTAAGCCCTTCTGTGATCCTGGATGGAGGAACCCAGGTTGGGACCTTGGGGACATGGGGACGAGAGCTCTGGGGACAGCAAGCACCAGCCCCAGTGTTGTCTCCAAGCCACAGGGAGATGCTGGGTATCCCTTTGCAGACAGCACAGCCTCAGCGCCTCTTGCAGAAGCTTTACTGCTCGTTTTATGATGCTGACTTAAGGAAAAAAACACCAGGGAAGGGTTCCAAATGTTTGTCTTTCCCCAGTGTGTTTATCACCTTAAAAGGCTTAACCAGGTAGTGAAGAATTCAATAAAACGCCGCGCTGCGTTACTCTGAGCTAACACCACTGCCTGCTATGTGGCTGTTGTGAAACAGTGGTGAGCCTTAAATCTTTCATTGTCTGCAGAATAATCATAAAATTGTTAAAACCCCACCTGTAAATCTCGTGGGCCATTGAGGCTGTTCCATCCCGCCCTGGATTGGTCTGGTTTTCATTCCTTCACAGAAGGAAATGGTTTCCATGACACGCGTGAGGGATGGCCCCCATTTCTTTGTGTTTTACTTCTGTGGTATCGCAGCAGTAAAAAACATATTTAATATCATTTGATCTGCTTTGGTAACAAAACCCAGGCAGCCTTCACTTGGTCAGTGTGGGGAGCAGCCTCGGTGTGCTGCTGTGCCTGGACCCAAAGCAAACAGTGTGATGTCTCCCTTGGGTGAGCCAGCCAAGGTTCAGGATGGGAGGGGTTAGCACAAGCCTGGGGTGTTGGCTTGGATGCTGGGAGCTGCTGTGGCCACGGAGAGCAGTGGAAAGGCCCAGCTCCATCCAGAGAGGGGTTCTGTCCTCCAGAAGGCACATGCACAGCTTTACTCCCAAGGGTGAGGACCTGCAGTGTGCCTTCTGCAGCTGTCCCCTGGGTGCAGGGGTGTTTTGGGGCAGGGTTTGGTGCTGCACGTGGTGCTGTTCTTCCCTGTGTTCTCCTGGTGGATGTGGCCCCAGTTGCCCCACAGAAGAAGTTTCAGCGTGGGAGATGTGCAGCTTTACCCGTCTGCTGCTGGCCTTGTTGCAGGTTGTAGGAACTGATAGTGTAGTGAAATACAGCTGTGGCACAACAGAAAGAGAACAGTTTGCTTTGGAAAGGAGAAAGCATCTCGTTGTCTCCCAGGAGCACATTTCGGGCTCCCCCCCTCCTACAAGGTAGCATTTCCTCCAGCAGTGATATTCAGCTGGGACTGGGAGGGATGCAGCATCTCTGCCCTTTGAGGATGGGGCTGAGCACCCACGTTCTGCAGCTGGGGCACCATGGGCTGTGCAGCAGAACCTCATCTCAGCCCCTCCACAAGGCATAGGCATCCAACTGCAGCTTTGTCTGCAGGTGAAGGGTGCTGCAGGGTCCCCTCCCCTCCTGAGATGAGAGCATCCCAGGGATTTTTGAGGAAGCAACCTCTCCAGAATGACCTCCTCAGTCAACCTCAGGCCTGAGCTGCGTTTCTGTTCTTTATGTGAAAAGTTTCTCTTAGCTGGCCTTGAGTCTGTCACCGTGGCAATGAAGTGAACAGCTGGCTGTGTGCTAAGCAGCTCTGCCTTGTGATGAGAGCCTCAGGTCCTGGGTGCTGGAGGCTCTTTGCTCCCTGCTTCCCTGCAGCCCCGCATCCCTGCCCTGTGCAAGGACTCCTCCTGCGAGAACTCACTGCAATTGCACAGCAACAGATGAGCATTGGCAAGGCTGGATTTGCTATTTTGCAGGTATCAGCAGTTTTTCCAACCAAAAAAGCTTTTAGCTCTTGGGCAGAAAGTCAAGTGCCATTTAAATGCATTGCCATAAGGTTTCAAAAAAAGCAAGGAGTCTGTATGTTTTCCCTCTTTTTTTTTTTTTTTTTTTTGGATGAAGTGCATAATAAGCTCTTAGCTTGGATAAATCCTAATTGAGGATTCAGTCAGGGCTGTTGCTAAATTAGCAGAGCCGGTCTGGGAGACAAATGTAGCTCCAACTTGTCAAAATAAGCAATTCTTAACATCTTTGCATGGGAAGAGGATTCGTGTCTTTAAAACTCTTTATCTTTCCCCACTCCCAAATGCAGCCCTCCTGCCCCTTTCAGAATTCGCCCAAATCCTTTCCTTAAAAGCACGTGGCTCCGTTGTTGCTCCTGTGGGAGTTTGCAGAGTAGAGCTGAGAATTGAGTAGAAGCTGATGCTTGGAGTTGCAAACTGAGCTGGAAGGGACCATAAAGGCCATCTGGTCCATCTCCCTGTGATGCACACAGACACCACGGCTCCAGCAGTGCTCAGAGCGGGAAGGGATGGAAGGACACATGGAAGGTTGAGGCAAAGCACCAACCAGGCAAACCTTCCTGAAGTTACCTGCTGGTAGGAGCTGTGCTAAGCGACCGAAGCTGTGGTGAAAGTGGTTGTTTTGTGCTGTGTGTGCTCTGTGAGACCTCGTGGGTGAAGTGTAGCTCAGAAGCAGTGAGCTCCTGTTCCATGGCTACCCGAAGGCTTTTCTTTTTCCTCTTAAAGCGTTTATCTTCTGGAGCTTCTGGCTGGCTTCACATGGACCTTAATGTGGTTAGGAAAGGACTGCAGCTGAGTACCCACTTTACTCTGCACCCAGCATCCCCTGACCTAACTCTGTGTGCTCTTTCCTTAGTTCAAGATCAACGGCGAGTGGTGCACATGGATCGACTATGAGCGCTTCCAGGAGCTGGTGAAGGCACACGTGGACAGTGGGGGCACACAGACCTTCACAGCCACAGACTACACAGCCAGGACTCCACACTGGGCTCTCTTTGGGTCCAGCCAACGTGGCTTTGATCCCTTGGACATGAGATACCAGCGGAGAGGCAAAGTGAGAGACGTCTCTGGGTGCTGATGGCTGGGTGGGCATTGCCCATCTCCAGGCTGAGCGTTGGTCTCCATTTCCAAACTTGTTCACATAGACTTTCTGAAGTTTGATATTGAGGAGGGTAGAGCCTCTGTTGAACCCTGCCTTCCTGGTTTTTAGAGTTTCTTGCTTAGAAATATTTATAATGCTCTTTATCTCGGATGAGTGTGTGTGTGTTGACTGGCAGAGCAGAAGGGGCTGTGTGTGTGGTCCCTGCAGCTGGGTGAGCCCAGCCCAGCAGCTCAGAGCTCTGCATCCATGAGTGTCAGTGTGAATGGGATGTGACCCCTCCAGAGGTGTCTGTGCGGGTGAGGCTGCAGGCACACCGAGATCAGAAACCTTGCTTTAGGTATCATTGTACCAACAACAGCACATTTATCTGTTCTGAGCACTCATACCAATCACTGAGCAGCTCTATCTGATCCCCCAAAAGCTGAGGCTTTGGAATGGTGTCAGTGGCAGCAGCCCTATCAATACTGTGTGCAACTTGTGATACCTGTACAAATACTTTCCAGCATTATGGTTTTGGCAGCATATATATTCCAGCTGGTTGGAGTGGAATCATCTGCAGGGGGCCACGTGGGGATCAGTGGAAGGCTGCCCTCTCTCTCCCTGCACCAGTCAGCAGCATGGGAGGACTTGGAAAAGGTAAAACTTTTCCAAGGCAACTTAATAGGACAGAAAAGGAAGGGAAAATAATGATGAGAGAATATCCAAAAATGGCAAAACACGGCACCATACCAGCTACTAAGAAGAAAATTACATCTATCACAGCCAAAACCACGACACAGCATCACCATTGGTTTGGATGGAGGGCGTCAACCCGATGTAAGTGCAAACTGACCCCACTTGAGTTCCTTTGTGTCTGGAAAGCAATTCTTATTACAGAGGGGTAACATTGAGCCACGTGGTCCACCGTCCCATTCCCAGAGGCTGCTGTCAGAGGCTCATGCCTTGCGCTCTGTTGGATGCTGTGGTCTAGCTGGAAAATTGTATTTAAACTGAGGGAGGGGGTGGTTTGCTGTTGGGAAAATCACCATCCTCGTGCCATTCGGTTCCTGCAGTGTCCCTGCAGGCTGCAGCCCCAGCACTTTCACTGATGGGAAGTAGTGGGGGCTCAAACCAAGCCCCAGAGGTGCCAGCATCACTCTGACTGCACTGCCCAGGTCCGCAAGCACCTTCAGGCAGCCATTTGCGGAGCTCGTGTGTTTTTGGTGGGAGCATTCCTGAGATGGCAGCTGTTTGCAGAAGAACCTCATTTGTTCAACTGTTAAAGTGATTCTAAAATAGAAAATAAAAGAGTGATTTCTCCTAGGCCACCTGCATGTGTCGTTACTGCACAAGATGCTCTAAGAGGGGATGTTAATGTAAGATCAAAAGTACAGCATTGCCCAACATCTGCTTTTCCCGTGGTGGGAAGGAGGAGAGCACCCACATATCTGTGAGCCAGGGCTTAGCTGCTGGGAGGCTGTGTGGACAGACAAAAGCACTGAGCAGAGGCAAACATCGTGCTTGGATTCCTTAACGAAACAGTGAGGAAGGGATGCTTTCTTTCCCCTTGCTGGGGAGGGATCTGCTGTGTTTCCACCAGGGGCTGTCTCGCCCTCTGCTCAGTTGTGGCTGTGTTCTTGGCCATGTTTGTCACCATTTAGCTCACATCTGGCCTTTGGGGGGAATGTTGGCAGCGCTCGAAAACCCACGAGCTCTGGACTGAGAGATTTGAAGTTGTTAACAGAACATCTGTATTTTTTTCTGAGCCCCGTGCTCTTGAGCACTACTTTTGATGGTGGGGATGCTGCGCGAAGAACATGAACTCTCAGAAATCCCCAGTGCTGTGCGACGTTCAAGTTACAGACTGCTGTGTTCAAGGCTTATTTTGTAGAAATAATGCAGTCTGAGTGTGAATAGCAGAGGTGGGATGCAGGTACCTGAGCACTGACTTCACTGCCTTGGAGCAGCCTTTTCCCCACCCCTCCCTGCATCTCTGCGCTCCTCCATCCCTTCCCCTGATCCTCCCCCTGCCCTCCCCATCCTGACCCTCCTGCTATCAGTGCGAGTCTGTTCCGAGCAGCCCCACAGCTGTCCCTTTTTGTCCCTTTTGGGCCATGTCTAACAACAGGAAGCCATACACAGAGCGACTTGGGCAGAATTCACACGTGCAATTAGCCTTGCGTTGCCTTGTGCTTAAAGTCAATCTTTCAATGCACATATCCCAGAGCAATCCTCTTACATGAGCAGCTCTCAGTTGTACAGCTTAATACCAGTGGCTGCTGGGGCTGCTGCAGGATGTAGACGCTGTTGGGCTTTGTCTGTCTGCAGGTCTGGCATCACAGAGGCATTGCATGGCAGAATTCCTTCCTTGGCTGTCCCAGGAGCCCCCCAGGTGCTGACCCTGCTTTGGTTTGAGGAGATTTACCCAAATCCAGGGCACAGTGTGCTTCTGGACCGCAGGGTCCTGAAGCCTCAGAGGTCAATCCTAAAGGCAAATTGGGCAAAATGGAATTGAACCACTTAAGGCCCAGAGTAGAGGGGCTGAGGGTTGGGGCTGAGGCACTGCAGCTCCTGCCCTGCCTCCTGAGTCACAGCATGAGTCACACCATGGCTGTGCACTGCTTCTTGAAGGGGATAAATCTATTTGTTTCCAAAAATGTCCAGCTGGAAAACATCCCCCAAACAGAGAATTGTCATCCATCAGCTTTCTCTTTATCTGGCTCCCGTCCTAAATCATTTATGATGTTGGAGCTGCTATCATGCCTCGAGGGGCAAGGAAAAAGACGTCTGAATTAATTGAAGGAAGGGCATCTTTTTCATTCCATCAATTGCAAATGGAGCCAGGAACAAATTTTCTCCATCACTATTTGGAGAGACTGAGGACAACAAGGTGCCATTGGCACAGTGACCCCACATCATGAGTGATGCATGGGCTTTGCTCGTGGGTCCTCCCAAAGGCAGTGCTGGGATGGGTCCTCCCAGAAGTGATGCTCTCCCATCCTGGGAGATGCTGGAGAAGGGCTGCAGGAAAAGGTGGCTCAAAGGTGTGCTCAGCAGCAGCAGTACTGGGAGAGGAAAACTGGGGGTGCTCTGGGGTGGGAGAGAGAAGTTCGGGGTCTGTGCACCGCCTCTTAGAGACAGTGAAAGAGTTTTTCTTCAGACATTAGATGCTCATGTGATTGTTTTTAACTAGGGAATGCTTTGATCTCCATCTTGAATAGGAGTGATGATGCAGGTGCCCATGGAGGTGGTGGGAGGTGTTGAAGAACATGGGGACGTGGCACTGAGGAATGCGGTCAGTGGGCATGGTGGGGGTGGGTTGGAGTTGGACTGGATGATCTTGGATGTCTTTTCCAACTTTAATGATTCTACAATTCTATGAAATGCATTGGGCATCCCACAGGGCAGCACCTTGAGCATCTGCATGAGCAGAGCCCACCGCTCCCATCCTGCCAGCATTACCCCCACTTTCCCTATGTCCAGGAGCTCTGGGGATGCTCAGTGCTGTATTCTTCATGGCAGAGATCGGGGTTTGCTGGCTGCATTCCTCCTGCGCTGGGGGCTCAGATGAGATCAGCTGCTGAAATCATCTTAGCGCTAAATACATGTTATTCGGGAATCAGAGAGAAAGCATCAAAGCCATGAATAATTAGCAGCTCAATGCTGCCTTCCTTGAGGGAGCGCCCCAGGAAATGTGAAGCTGCTGTTAAGTGCCCTGGGCTGCTGCTCCATCACTCCCAGGCTTCTCCGTGCTGCTGCCTCTTCCACTGATGTTCTCCAAAACCCAAAGAGCCACAGGGCTGTGGGATGAGCACCAGGACTGTGGGATGTCGTGGTGGACCATGTCAAAGGTCTTACTGAAGTCTGGATAGATGATATCAGAGGCTCTTCCTTTGTCCACCAACACAGTTACGCCGTTACAGAAGGCCGTATGTTGGTCATGCAGGACCTGCTCTTGGCGAAGGGTTATCTCATGGTCTTGCTGGAAGCCCTCCTGCTCCATCCACCCCATGGGACCCTACACCTGTGGGACTGATGGAGCTTGGCATGTTTCAGCACAACGGTGGCATTCCTCATGTGCTCCTTTTTCTTCCCTGCAGACTATCACAATACATCACCCTCAAATTGCAGAAATCTGGAGTGATTTGGAAGCAAAAGTGGCTGGACTGGGGCATCAGCACATTGCTAACAAAACATTGCTCTTTGGTAGCAGGCTTACAGCTTCAGAAGAAAAGTGCTCTGAGCTCTGCTTGGCTTACACAGGTAGTGCTGAAATAGCTCGTTTCAACTCCTACAGTCTAATCAGAACAAAGCATTTCGGGTTCTTTAAACAAATAAGCTACAAAAGGTGCTAAATACCTTGGAGGGACAGCAGTGGGAAGGCGAGGCTGTGAAAACTGATGTTAATATCCAGCACAGGGAGCACTGTGTGCCCACCAAAGGATGTCACTTCCATCTTCTTAACATCACCAGCACTTGTGGGGCTTCCTGAAGCCCCCCAGCTCTGTGCCCTGCCCACAGGGGTGACACTGCAGCCACGTGGGGCTCCCAGCTGTGTCCCCTACATTCCTCACCTCATGCCATTGAATGGCCTTGATGGCAGCGTGCCCACAGCACCAAACACAGCCTTCCAAGTCTTCAGGCACACTCTTGTCCTGCTCATTTGGGAGTTTCACAGTGCAGGACACGGGAGACTTGAGCTTCACTGAAAGCTGCAACATGGCATGCAAAGGGCTCTGGAGAAGGAAAACCACAGCTGGTGGCTCCCCTGGAGGTGGATCTGGTTCATGTAAGAGGTGAACAGAAGGATCCGTAAGGTTCTAGAAACCACCGGGGCTGCCAGAAAGGAAGGGGCTGCTTTTAACTTCCAGAGTACACACGTGGGAGATGGGATCCTGAAGGATCACTGCTTGTGGATGGTGCCTCTGTGTGCTTTGTCCTGGCTGGGAGCAATCAGATCCCATGGGTCAGGAGGTGCCGAGGGCTGGGGGATGTGTTGGCTGTCACCATGGCTGCAAGGCTCCATGCTGCCCTGACTCCTCATGAAGATACGGACTCTCCTCCGACCTGGGGCCAGGCATGGGAGCACTCCTGTGTGCCAAGCTGTGTGCTTTTGCAGTCCTGGCCCCAGTTCTGGGTCTGGCAACACATCAGTGCTGGCAGTACTTCCAGGGAAAAAATATAATAAGGCAAAATTGCCAATATTTATATTAAAAGCTTGAGTTTTAGGCAATAATTTGTAGGTGTTCCCTTTCTTACTCCTGTCTGGCCTGCCTGGCCCAGGTATTTATTTCCCGACTATTACTGCAATAGCTGAGTGCATCAAAATGATCATTGCTCATAATTGCAATCCCGTGAAGCTTCACTAAAAAACAAATGATCTCTGCACAGCCAGCTGTGTCTTTATGGAGTGGTCTTGGATGGGTTTATTTAAAGCCGTTTCACACTTTGATTTTATAGCTGGCTCTTCAGAGTGAGGACACGTCAGTAGTTGGATGGCAGCATTGGCAGCTGCCCCCAGGCACCCAGTTTTGTTACGGAGGGGATGGGAAGTGTTTGCTTTGCCCCCCCCCTTCACCCCCTCCATGGGCTGAGTCCATTGCCAAACCCAAGCTGCTGTGCTCAGCAATGCAGCAAGTGTTTCTCAGTTTTGTTACTCCTCCTCCCCATTTTCTCTTTCCTCCTCCCAAGATTAAATGGGAACACGGGGAACATTCAGAACCTTTTGAAAAATCCTTGCAAAGCTCTGATCTCTTCAAAGACCCCGTTTGATGTCTGCTTTAAAAGGAGCTGTGCAGCTCTCCTGGTGCAGCAGCGTGTTGCTGGAACAGCCGATGTTGGGTTGGGCGTGAGCCAAGCCATCACCTCCTACCATGAATGCTGAGCTGTTAAAAACAATGGAAGCCTAAACCTGCCACCAAACCTTGGCTCACCCCCAGCAGATGAGGTCCATAGATCATTCTGATCTTGGAAATTGTATCTCTGTGGAAGATGAAGGTGCAGGTAGATTGGGGTCCTGGAAGTGCTGGGAGGTGATGCTGTGGGTAGCATGGCCTTGGTGGTAAAAAGGCAATGGGCACTGCTCACATCTTGCCCCTGTATCCCAGGCAAACTGGTTGAGGTGAGCAGGGACCTTGGCAGTTTTTGGAGCTTTCCAAGGAGAGGAGACCCCTACATCCTCTAGATCCCTGTGCCAGTGCTCCATCACCCTCATGGCAGGTACTACCATTTGTAGTCTCTGAGTTCCATAAGGAGCAGCTACCAGCACCGTGAACAACTTTCTTGCTCTCTTAACAGTTTTGTAGCCTTTGATCCTAAATTCTGACCAGTGGATGAAGGATTGGCTTTGCAGGAGCACCTGCAGCAATGAACTGCTCAACATACGGAACAGACTTCAAACCGACATAAGCTGTTTTCTTCATATGGATGTGCTGAAATCACATTAAATGTAAGTAGTGCTGTGCAAACTTGGGAAGACTTGTAGAAAAGGAAGAGTTTGAGGCAGAAAATGGGACTTAATATTGAAAGTATTTAATTCTACACCAAGAGGGTGGGTTTTACTTCCCTCCTTCTGCCTGCATACTTGGGGGACTTTAGGATTCACCAGGACAAAGCCCTGAGCCTATGGCTGAGCGTGCATGAGGAGAAGGCTGGGCTGGGAGGCTTCTGGAGGTATTTTCTAACCCAAAACATGGCATGAACTTTTCATCCAAGGCCTCTCTTCCCTTCCCTTCCCTTCCCTTCCCTTCCCTTCCCTTCCCTTCCCTTCCCTTCCCTTCCCTTCCCTTCCCTTCCCTTCCCTTCCCTTCCCTTCCCTTCCCTTCCCTTCCCTTCCCTTCCCTTCCCCTCCCTTCCCCTCCCTTCCCCTCCCTTCCCCTCCCTTCCCTCCAAACCATCTCTCTGGTATGGAGCTCCCCTGGTTTCCACTACAACATGATGTCACCAAACACCCTCTTTCTTCTCATCATCTCTGTGG
>JAPSGF010000022.1:862450-900555 GCA_035772895.1 Perdix hodgsoniae
GGGGGGGAGGGTGTATCAATTTTTCTTAGAGATCATTGAATCACTATCAAAAAATCAAATTGTCCCCAGTTATTTCTGTATTTAATCAGCAAATACAATCCAATTACATAAGGATAAAGAAATTAAGTCTCACTCAGCAAACCTACTTCTCTTTTTCCCCAAGGGGAGGAGAGGTCTTCCCTCGGGATTATGTGATTAAACAGAGATTTAGAGGAGAAATCTTGCTTTGTTGCTTAAAGAGCTTAATCCGAAATCCTCTCAGAACTGAACTGCACTTACAAATGCTGAGCAAGGGATCTGTGGACTGACCACCATACCAGGTCCATCTGGGCTCCACACCCCATGCCTGGACACAGAGGTGAGCTTAAAATCACAGAATCACACAGCATCGTCGAGGTTGGAAAAGGCTGCTAAGATCACCAAGCTCAGCCATCAACCCGCTGTGCCTACTGAGTGTCCCTCCAAAGCTCTTATGCTTTGACATGGTGCCTAAACTGGGAGCTGGGATTTTCTGTGTAGCTGATAAGGAATCTGCAGTATTTCACAGACGGACTGGAAAGCTCTTCCCAAACTTTTAGTCCCTTGCTTGCATTTGTCTTTCCGTTCACGTCACCCAAAGCTGTCATTTTTGTTCAGAAGAAAGCTCCTCTGGGGAGCTGGAGGGAGTTGAGCTGTCAGCTGTACTGCAGCAAGCGTGGCAGATGCCACCAAAGGAGGACTTGGGATTTCTGGCAAACCTTCACTGCAGATCCAAATGGGAGCAGAGGGCAAAGAGAGAGAGAGGAGAGAGGGAGCTACACCAGAACTGAGCCCAGACACGAGCTGATCCCCAGCTGAGAACTGGCAAAGAACTGAGAAATGTGATAGAAACAGGAAGGGGAAAACATCAGCACCTGCTGTGGTGGGCACACCAGTGTGTAACACCATTGCCTCATCCTGTGCCCTTCCACTGCCCACAGAAGTGCTGGCAGAAGCATCCCTCTGTCTGATGTCCTGGTCATAAAGCCCTGCAGGTATTTTACAAGGTTTACTGGCTGCTCTCAGAATCACTGACTGATAGAATCATTAATGTTGGAAAACATCTCTAATATCCAACCCCAACCCACTCCCACCATTCCCATAACCACATCCCTCAGTGCCACATCTCCACAGTTCTGAGCACCTCCATGGACTCTGACCCCACCACCCCCTGTGCAGCTGTGCCACTGCAGCACTGCTTCTCATCAGAGAAGTTTTCCCTAATATCCAAATTATCTTCTCCCCTCGGTTCTTCCATGGCTGTAATGCTCTCAGGGAGAGGGAAAGCAAAGGGGAACATGTGAGCCCTGAAGGTCTCCAGAATTGCTAAATTGGAAATGTTTAATCTTGTCAGTAGTTGACATAAGGTGTGTATATACGTGTGTGAGTAATGCAGGGCTCAGTGAAGAAGAAGGGACTTGGAAGGGCTCCCCAAGTCTCCTCTCCTCTCTCACAGATCGTGCACATGCAGACGGGTGAGTGCCAGGGGAAGCAGACTGCAGGGCAGAGCCTGGGGGAGCCAGAAATGAGACAAAAAAAGGGCTGTGCTGGCTGTGCACTGGTCCCTGCAATAGCTCTGGAGCAACGGGCATCTGGCTTCAAGAAAAGCCGTGCTGGAGGGAGGAGAGGTGGGAGCCTGGGCTGCAGCCAGGTGGGATCCTGCAGCCAAAGGAGCAGATGGTGGCCGAGGGGAGGAGAGGGAGAGCAGCAGCTGCCCTCCCACAGGGCACGGAACACTTGCAGGGGTGGCTGAAGTTGGGGTTGGATGCTGGGTGCACACTGTGTTTGCCATCAGAGCACCATCAGGTCCTGAGCTGGGACCCCCGCTCTGCAGCACCGCATTTCACATCCATGGTGCATCCCAGCCCCTCCTGCACCACCAGACTGCTCCTGGCTGCAGAGTTAAGTGGGGAGAGACTGCATTCATTATTCAGCAGTTCCTCAGCAGCCTGTTCTCTAAGAAGGGGCTGTGTCATAGAGCATCTGTGCCCTTACTCTGTGTTTGCATGCACTGTGCTGTGATGGAGGAGGATTTGCTGTTGTGGACTTTGCAATCTGAGTGAGTTCCAGTCCTGGATGTGTGTTTTAGGGAGCAAGTCCCCGGTGACAAAGCTCTGTGACATGGGCTCTGCAGTGGTCCCACAGCTTTGCAGAGAGGTTCAGCAGCTGTGTGTTACCTTCAGAACAGCACTTTGGGCAATGCCAGAGGAAAAAAATCAACTATAGCAACAAGCATGGGAAGAGAACGGTGAGAAAAGGGGTGATTTGTTTGTGACGTGTGATTTTGGAGGAAGGAGTCGAGCTTACCCTGCTGCAATTTGTAAATACCCACAGGTTCGGAAAGTTCACATTTTTCTCTGTATTTGGAACAGAGCCATTTCCAAGCAGGTATCCTTTTGTCCTCTGCTTTGTTTCTTCGTGTAAAACAAAAGGTTTTTTTTGTGCGTGTTAAACCTAAAAGGTCAGATTTTCAAAAGCACATGGTGCACAAACTGCATACTGAGCATTTGGCTGCCAGCTTTCCAACGTTACTTGTAGTACTGAGGCTCATTTAGGTGGGAGCAGAGCTCCCCAGGAATCCTGCCCATGAGCATCCTCTATCTTCGCCATATGATGCAAGGGGAAAATGCCTATAGCCCTGCACAGCAGAGACCTGAGAAATACAAAGCTGAAATCCAGCATTTCCACAGAGAATCGATGGGAAATCCTACTGTGCACATCATTCTCCAAAATCTGTATTCTGATGGGCAGACTGCTGTCGTAACTCAAACAAGGATACAACCAGAGGTCCCAAGACCAAGAATCTGTCTTTGTGGGGTCCTTGGCCTTGCCATCACCCCACACAACACGGTGGAGCTTTGCTGGCAGCCTCACGTTTGCTGTCCCTTGACATCACAGCAACGGGCTTAGAAGAGCTTTGCTGGTAATCTCATACAGAACCACCCTCGGAAATTCAACCAGCATTATCAAGAGTGGTGTGGTCTGATATTTCTAAGCAAGCCTTGCTGGTACATGGTCTGGAAGTAGCAGGTAGGTGAGGGCAGGGTGCTGTTGTGAGAAATACAGCTTAACTCAGGACTGAGCCCTTCCAACCCTGCATAGAGGGGTATAAAGGAGCTGGGAAGAACAAAACAGCCATAAATAGCCTCCCACCTCCTCACAGGTGCTCCTTGCAGGGGAGCTCGTTATCCCCCACCAATGGCACTGACAGTGGTGGAGGCAGATGATGACAGCTCCATCATTAGCACCTGTGGGGAACTGTCCCTGGTGTCAGCATGCATCCCTCATTCCTCACGGCGCCTGTAAAGCTGACTGGGATAACCCTGACACACAGGAGGAAAACAAATCCCACAGGAGAAGAATTCACTCTGCACAATCCTTCCAATGCCAGGAGGTGCTCTTCTCCCTGCACCTGAGGCTGTGTTCATGAAGAGATCAGTGGAATGGCAGCAATCCTCAGGAGAGACCTTTCCTGTGATGGCTGTGTCTTTCTCCAGCTGGATTTTGCCCAATACTCCATCACTGTTCCTTTTTAGCCCTCTGTTCCATAGACTCACTGTACCATAAGTGCTGCAAACTCGTTTGGACACGGGCACACCAAGACCCAGACCATTGGTCTCACATCTCTCCTGCAAGGGTTTCTCCTTTCCCAACAAGCAAGGATCTGTTGTTGAGCGTGCTGCCCAGGTGGAAGGCAAAGCTCAGTCATGGTGATGTTTTCTCCACTGCAAAGCCCACCTCTGGCTTGTGGCTCCTGCTGGGGCCACAGGGTCTGGCTTTAATGGCACAGAGTGGGCACAGAGTGGGCCAACCACCACTTCAGGTGGTTCAGGAGGAGAGCATTGGTCAGGCATAGGCACAGGCTGCCCAGGGAGTGGTGGGATCACCGTCCCTGGAGGTGTTTCAGAACTGCGGGGATGTGGCACTGAGGGATGTGGTAATGGGCATGGTGGGGTGGGTTGGGGTTGGACTTGATGATCTTAGAGGTCTTTTCCAGCCTAAATGATTTGGTGATTCTAAGCCTCAACATATCACAACCTATGCTGGGGCGAAGCTGCTCTCACCTTCCCCAGCACCATCCCAGCTTTCTGCTCTGGGTTTCAATGCCATTGCACAGGGTTTCCTAAAAGGACACACACTGTTGCTTTTCTCTCTATGGAAGCCTTCCAGTTTTCAACACTGAGAGTCATTATTGGATTACAGTGTTTTCTTGTGCGTTATGTGTTTTCACTTACAGCTTCCAATTATTTTGCCTTCCTCTGCAGTGTACTTTCATATTTTATTCTATAATGACCTTACTGTGCCTGAGGATCTTTTCAGCTCTAGTAATAATTGTAGCAGTAATAATATAAAACACTTTGGTGCTACCTGCGTGCATCGGGTTGCCTTCTTTGCATCATTCATAAGAGCTACGTGGGACCAAATGGGATATTTTGGGCATCTTTTCTCTTTACCTATCAAAGGAGAATTGCCAAGTCTCCCTAAGTGTGCGTGCCAACCCAGGCAGTTCAGTGCATCACAGCGGCTGTTGGCCACGATCAGCCTGCTTTCACACAGATGATGTTTTTATAGCAGTACATCAAAACCTAAAGGATTAGGTATAGGGGATGACTGTTCAGAGATCCCAAACGGTTGCATTTACTCACTTAAGGGCGCTGTTATTGGTGTTGTCAGTATTACTGAGCTTTTGGTTATCGTAGCTATAATGGAAGTATTTATTTGCATTAAGGAAAAGCCCAGAGGCTGTACTGTTGCCTGAGCCATCGCTGGCCACGGCAATTTACAATTTTAATAATAATAGAAGGATAGAGAAGTGCTGGCGAAAATCAATCACTAACCATCCTGTTTTTGTGAGCGGTAAACTGAGCCTTCCCACCACCAATGGTGGCTGAATCACCAGCACCATTCCCAGAGCAGCTGTTCGGGGCTGCAGCCACATCATCCCCTCCTGCAAAATGAACGCTGTGTGTGTGCTCAGGTTATGATATCCCCACCTGATGGCTGGAAGGTGCTGCTTTGCAGAGGGCTCTAACAGCAGGCTTGGAGTGCTCAGGTGGAGTCAGCATTTGTCGCGGGTTTGAGTGAGACCTAATAGGGCAACTCCTGCAGAAGACAAAACCTTCAGGTGCCATGGTGTTCTGGTTGAGGTCAGGCTGTGGGCATGTCAGGAGAAGGACTGTTTCTCATCCCCCCTGGAGGATCTGCTTTCCAAAGATGGTAAGGAGGAGGCAACATGGCCCCATTCTTGGAGATGAGTGGTTCTGAATAAGGATGGAAAAGGCATCCTTCGACTCCTACCTCCAACCAGCACGAGTGTGGCCTCAGTCCCCCATTCTGTCTCATTTTATGTTTCTGGTGTGAGAAAATAAATCTTTGGCAGGGAACAGGACAAAGAGGAGATATGTGCTGAGCTGGTTCCAAGCAAGATCCAGCCAAAGCCCCGAAGACCACGAGCTGAGTCACATCTGACGCTACTTCTCTGCTTGTTATTGCCCTCTGGGCTCCTCCTTCTGCTTTGCAGCTTCTCATTCTGGGCTGTGGAGGCTTCTGAGGAGCCCAGTACCTCAGCAGGGTGCCACATCCTGGAGGGGATGTTTGCAAACATGGCTGCTACCACTGGGAGCATCCCATTGGGATCTCAGCAAGGGTCTCCCTGGGGGCCGTGCAGGCTGCAGGTGGTGTTGGAAGAGATGAGTGATAGGGGACCCTTACTGGTGGACGTCGCTGGGCAAAGACCCCATGGGTGCCCTGTGTGTTTCTTAGTCAGTAGGGCCAGAGGGTAGTTTGGAGGAGATGTCTGGACGAACAGAAATACAAATGGGAGTGAAACGTGGAGCCTGCACGTCTAAACTGCCCATGTCCTGGGCTGGGTGGCCGAGAGAGGAGACAAGTGGATCACAATAAGCTTTCCTGACAGCATGAATAATGATGGGGAGAAAAATAGGAAAGACACTGAGGGGTTTATCTGTTCCCCCCTTGCTGGGAATTAGGCAGCACTACCAGATGCAGCCACTCCTGCCAGGCTGGCTGACTGATAGAGAAATTACAGATGGGTTCCTGCAGTAGGGAGTGATGACTGGATCACACCCCAGTGCCCATACTGTGGGTCATGGCAACACAGCGGCCATCCCAGCCATGGGAACCCTCTTAGGGTTCACTAAACCTCACCTTCATTCACTGTTGTCACTGCGTGGCTCTGGTTTCATAGACTTATAGAATCATTAAGGCTGGAAAAGACCTCTAAGATTCCCAAGTCCAACCCCAACCCACCATGCCCATAATCACATCCTTCAGTGCCACATCCCCACGGCTCTGGAACACCTCCAGGGATGGTGACCCCACCACTCTCTGGCAGCTGTGCCACTGCAGCACCGTTGCCCCACGGCACATCTGTGTCTGTGACAGATGCAGTTCCTGTGCCCCCTGGGCAGAACTTGGCTCCTTTCTGCCATCGCTCCATTCTCCTTTTTGATCATGTGTGATCTCAGCTGCCTATTCCTGGGCTCTGTTTACAAACTCCAAGTGCAGCTCTGGGCTTCATTAGTGGCTCTGAGCCACTCAGAGCAGTTGTCAAAACGACACCTCAGAGCCAGATGCTCAGTAACATCCACCTGTAGAAATAGAATTTTGCGCAAAGTTTGCTGGCTGCCCCAAATCCCATTTCTTATATGGGTGCAGAGCCTGGGACTTGTGGAAATGTCACTTAGTGTCTCTTTTACATTTTTATTTCTGTTTACCTGAGCCTTCCATGGCTGGTCAGCATCTTCACATTCTGTTTCCTTTTCATTTTAGGTGCTAATTATTTTCCAGCGGGCGGAGCAGCCTGGTCCCTTGTTCCACTTTCATCCCTTCATCCCATCAAACAGCCATGCTCACTCAGGCTCATTACACTTCACATCCTGAGCTCTAATTGGCAGCATTCCATCAAGGCTGAGCCTCCCTAGAGTCTCCCCAGCTGCCTCCAAACATCAGAGCCCGTTCCTAGAGCCAGACAAGAAATGCAGTGGTTCTTGAGCATTTCATGCTGCTCCACCAGCACTTTCCTCGTGAGATGTTTCCTCCACGTGTGGGGTTCAAGGCATTTTGGGGAGCAATAGGTTGCAGCTCCACCAGCCCCGTGCTCACAGGGATGCTCTGCCTGAAGGACAGCCCCATCTGTTAAGCCCCTGCCATCTCCGTTACTGCTCCATTGCTTTGATCTGGATCTCTACACCACGTTTCTCTCCAGCCCTAACATAATGGGAAAGGAAATTACACATATTTGAAAAATCAAATCACTTTGACAAAATTCAAGGGCAATTTGACTGAAGCCAGAGTTGTTATCCTATCTCTTATCACTGAATGAGCAAGCAGGCTGTTAATTCCAACTTGATTTTGTCCCTTTAAATAATAGAAACGTGTGATGTCAGGTCTAATGCTCCATCAGTGCCGGTAATGCCATCAGTCATCCTTGAAATATTATGACATAAATATTTTTTAAATGCTGAATAGCTTCTACTCTTTTGGAAAAGATCCCGTTATAAATGGAATGAGCTCCCACCAGAAGAAAGATAATAATCATAAGCCAAATCCCTTTGGATTAGCTGGATGTCAGTGCAGAGGGGTGTTGCCCTTTGGTCTTGAAAGTTCCTGCAACCTGAATAACCCCTACAGCCTCAGGTTTGCAATCCTAACAGCCATCAGCCCTGTGCTGTGCAAACCAGGCTGCTTTGGAAGCCGCATGGAACTGCAGGAGCAGTGGAGGGGCAGCATCCTCCTCCTGCACCTGCTTTGTCTTATCTGTGGGCAAAACCCAGAGGCCTTTGCTCATTCACAGAGCAAACAAGGGGGGAAAATGCTTCTGGGGCAGGAGGTGCTTGCGGGAATGTCTCACAGACATCTCCTCAAATAACCCTTTGGGGAGGGGGAGAGGAGCCAGACCCTCTCTCCCTGCATAGGGAAAGGAACAGGGGATTATTCCTAAGCAGACTCGTAGCTTTGGGGTTTTCTGCACAGAAAGAAGTGCTCACACACTGGGGATGCTCATGCATGTCTCTGCAAATCCCAATGGTCGAGCTCCCAGGTCCTGGGAGCAGGTGGTCCCACAGATGCTCAGTGAACCCAATCCCAGTGTTCCCCCAAGTCACTGAACTTTCTCCCATCCTATTACCCCATTTGCTAATATTCAGGATCAACCAGTGTCTCTTATTCCTTTCCTCACTCCAACAATGAAACTCAGTGTGAGCACATCCTGATTATGGCTGCCAAGGGTGCTCCCCCATCCAAAGGAGATAGGTGACAATGGCACTAGGAAAGGCCAGCCTCGACCCGAATTGCTACTGTGTGCTGCTCCTGGTGCCTGTCCTTCATCCCAGGTATGAGTGGGCATGGAGGTAAGGACCACATGTATGTTTCATCTTTGCTCCCCAGCAAACTGAACTGATGTAAAGCACTGTGTGAAGACATTAGTCATCGTGCTGTCCCAGTCCTTCAATTATTTGATTCATTCCCATCAGTATAAATACAGGATTAACCCAAAAGAAGGGCTTAGGAGGAAGAATCTCTTTCATTTTAATCTAAAGCTCATTAAAAAAAATAATAAAATCACTCTGGTGATTCTGCAGCGATGATTTAGGAGAGGAATGGGCATGGGGTGGCAGCACCCCTGGGGTGGATGGTGGCCATGGAGGCCACCTATGGCTGCTGGGAATGAAATTTCTCTTCTCTTCCCTTCAAAACCCCTACATCAGCTCTTCCTCCCAACTCCATAGCTTAAGCAATGGCTGTCCTGGCTCCAGTGCCCTCCTCCACGCGCATCATTAAGGAGAGTTGTCTGCACTCATTTTTACCCTGGGATCCCAGAATGAGGCCAGATTTTGCATCAGTTGAGGTTGCTGAGCTAAAGGGATGACGCAGAGCCATTGCCATGGAGACAGAAAGCCAAGGTAGAGTCAGGCTGCTCCCGGCAGCATCCCGGGAGTAGGGACCTCTCCCCAACCTGCAGCATCCTCAGATGGAACACAAGGAAGTGCCCCACGCAGATGTAAGCACAGAGCTTGGTCAGGGTCACTTGCTCCTGTCTGGGCTTTAAGGAAACTCCTCGGGTCTGCACGGGATGCAGATATCCAGGCACAGGTTGAAAGCTCCCTGCTCCCTCCCCTGTGTGCTCTCACGTGCCAGCTGCACGTACAACAGCGAGCATGGTCTGCACTGCGTGCGGCTTGTGGCAAGTCACACAGTTTGGTAGCATTACATCGTGCTTAGCATTTGAGGTAATAATAGCTACACTTCAAAGAATTGCTTAATGGCTCTTGCTGAGCTCTCTGAGCTGCTCACACGAGAGCCGTGCAGGAACTCGTAACAACCCAATTAGTGGATGTGAGCATGCTGGGGCTCAAGTGGGTTTTTGCAAGGTGGGCGGCACAGCCACAGCACCTGCTGCACCTGACATGCAAAAATCCATCCACAGTCACAGCACAGATTAAACACAGAGGCTGGAAAGATCCCGAAAGGCCCTCTGATTGCCAGGAAGTGTTTTTCTTCTTGTGGGAGGAGGGGAGCCAAGCTACCCTGTGCTGCAAGGGAAAACTTTCACGTAGGGTGAGACCTGAGGCCAGCATGGGACACTGGGATGGGACATCAGTGAGAGATCCCATTTTGGAGTTGGTGCTGCTCCTCCAGTGGAAGAACCTCCAGTAGAAGAATCTCCTCTCCCAGTGAGCTCCAGCCACTTCTTAGCTCTGGGTGCAATGGAAAGAAGAATGCTTCCATGGAAACACAGAAATAGCCAATTCCCAAGCACTCTTCATATGGGATGTGTGATTTGGGTTGGGTTGGGGTGGCAGCTGCAAGGGACCCAATGGGGACCCAAGGCTGGGCCTGATGAACATAATGCTGGAAATTCACATTGTCCATGACTATTTGGCAGCTCCAGAGTGACCCAGCAGGACTGGTGGCCCAGCAGGACCAGTTGCCCCAAGATCACCCAGGAACTGGGCCTGAACCTCTCCAGATTTGATTTGGATGATGAAACAGCACGTGGTAAAAACCATAGGAATGGAGAGGTGGCCACTGGCATCTTGCTGTAGCAAAGACATCATCTTGGCTTGCTCCACTGCGTGTGATGGATCAGGTTGCTCCATGAAAGAGTAAAGGACAACAAAGCGACCACAAAGGTAAGAAATGTGTATTGGGAATAAGACTGAAATTTGGCTTTCTGCTCCTGCAGACAATAGCTGGCTTTGAGAGATGAAGGATGGTGACCATGATATGGCCACAGCAGAGGGCAGCAGATGGGAACTGCAGTGATGGATGAGCCCTGCAGCTCCATCCAGTCCTGCAGGTGTTTCACTGAAAGGTTCTGCTCAGGAGTAGAACAGATTGCAGGGTTTTATTTGAACATTTTCCTCATTCAAGGCAACCTGAAACTTTCCAACTGTGTCTCTCAGTCAGCCCAAGGGAAATAATAATAAAAAAAAGTAGTCAAAAGGATAGGATGTAGTTTTGTTTTGGATTTGTGTCCTTAAACGCTCATGAGTTAAATTTGACCCTTCCTCTTATGGACATCATTTTATTCCTCCTCTTTTATCCATCCAGTTGTCATAAAACTTGCTGGTAGAGCAGTTCTTTGAGATGGCTGCAGTATAAAATTAAGGTTGAATTGGCCAACACGTGCAAAACATTTTTAGTGAAGAACAGACTGATGGATGGACAGCTAAATGAATGTGTGCACCAGCTCTGTGGCTTTGCCTTAGACTAAGGTTTATAAAATGAAAAGCAGTCCTTAAAACTGTGAGCAAATGTTTTCCTGTTTTTTCTTTTAACTTTTGAAACTCTAAACCAGCCCATCAATAATGTTTCCACTGAGTGCAGGGTTAGTTTGAGGCTGATTTATGTCCTGAAGCAGGATGTTTGTAGGGCTCCTTCACATTTTTCTTTCAAAATCTCTGCCAGTGGATGTGGGGATTCCCATCACTTGCCTGCTTGCAGCTCTCTCTGGGTTTTGCTAAGCTCCTCCGTGAAACACCATTCACTCACTGTGGAAACAAAGCATCCCTCTTTCAGTTTCCCATTCCAAATAGCCATTATCTGTGAACATAGATAGTGCTCTTCTATGTTTTCAACCATTATCTTGGCGTTAGTAAAGCCTGGACTCTCACTAATTACCATCTTACAAGCCCACTAGAAGACTTTTGTAAGACTGGCACCTTTTGGAGGGCTCTCTCCTGCCCAGCACACACCAGGATGAAGCCTTTCTTTGAGCACACCATGCCTAACACAGCTAAATTGCTCCCAGGGGTGCAGAAGCCACTGGGACAGAGAGACACATGCACATCAATGCAGTTTGGTGTGCAAATCTGGGTGAAAAGCTTCATTTGCAATGATACTAATTAAATACCCCTGTATAGTAACTGTTGAACCCTGGCCTGAACCACTGATTGAGTGCTTGGGGAAAGGACCTGGTCAGCCCTGAGAGCACAGGTGAAGGCAATTGAGCTGTGCAACCAAAAGGGGTAGAGCCTGGTCGCACCTCTCTTACCCCCCTAAAACTGAAGTACTGGCACTGTGGAATGATCTCTGGCTGGGGATCCCTCCCTTGTGGAGTTTACCCTGCAAGCCTAAATCTTTAGAGATGGGTGAGCACTCTTCCTCTGTAACACCTTTCCATTGTGCTAGTCCCTTTGTCGTTACACCTCCTGCATCACCATTCCACCGTGTTCATCTTTCTGACTGTTATGGCCCCCTTATGCTGAGAGGTGGGTGAGAACTTTCTCTGCCCTGAGCCTTGACATTTGTGACTTTGCCACGTAGCAGAGGGATTTGGAAAATTCACCATGTGGAGATGTTGAGAGCAGATATATGAAAGTGCAGTAAGAGTCAGCTCCTCTGCAATGAGCTTGTTTGTTTGTTTGCTTCCAAATTCCTTTTGAAGTCCGAAGTAATCCCTTGTGATACTCAGAGAAAGCAAACTATGTTTTCAAAGCCTTGCCTTTGAATTCTGGAGAGCAGAACTCTTCCTCTGTGTTTCCTGCATGTTTTATTCTCTTTGCTTTTTTCTCTTTACTTAAGGGCTCTAATTTGTCTGATTAATTGGAAATGCATACGGCTCTTCTCTTGGCCTAACACAATATTGCACTTTGAGAGTCCCATCTCTGCCCAGAGCACTGAATCCTGTTTCCACATCAGCAGCAGAAGAATTATTGTAGAGTCTTTTCCTTGGATGATAAATTAATGAGATCTGATTTGGGGTCTGAAGTTATCATTGCTGCCCTGGGCCAATATGTGAACACAAAGCACTCCAGCCTATGCTATGGGAAGCTTTGAATGGGAGAAGGAGCAATGGGCTCCTTCAGCCTGGAAAGTTATGCAAGCAAGATGGTTTGCCCTCAAAAAGTGTGATATACAGAGATGGAGTGTATAAAAATCTTGCAGTAATGGTGAAAGTCAACACTGCTTGTCTTGAGAGTGAAAGTCTGGTGTTCCGTGCAGGCTGGGTGCAGGGTGTGGGTGCCCTGAGCATGGAGCCAACATGGGTTTGACCCAGCCTGGCAACTTTTCTCTCCTTAAATGCCTCTGCTGCGGTGCCTTTCACACATCGCTATAATACCTTGCTCTGTCTTTTCATCTTATCCTCAGAAACCTGCTGTTTTCCCCAGTGTCATGAGAAGCTTTCCTCCAACATCCTCAGTTAATGAAATCAAAGTGATGCCACTTCCATTAAGCAAGCAGCAACCCACAGAAGGGAAACGAACTGCCAGCTGCATCCCTGCTGGGCGGTGTCCCGTGCCCTGCTCAAGGCACGCACCCCAGCAGACACCCAGGCTTGGAAAGTCAGCAGGAAGACTTGATGGAGCGAGATTTGTACCTACTGTTTCCCATTTTTGATGGAAATCTGATGTCTGTCTGTCCTGCTGGGGCAGAGGCATGGCAGTGATACCACCTCTGAGCCCCAGCTCCCAAAGTGGAGCAGTGTTTAGGTATCAGCTGTGATGGGACTCAGCTGCTGAGGATGTGCTGATGCCACCTCTGTTGACACAGGTTTGGACAGCCATGTCTTACACTGCTGGTATCTTGGTAATGCAAATACTTGCAAACATTGGCTTCTGCATTGGGCTGAATGCCTGCTGCTTTGCTGGGGAACCTGTGTCCTGAAAAGATGGGAGCAAATGAGGTTGAGTGCAAGGTTTGGGTTGTTGCAGAAAAGAAGAAATGATAAAACCTGTGGTAGACCAAACTTTGCTCCTAATGGTTTCCAAAGAACCCAACACTTTAATTCTGATCAGTGAGGGCTCTCCTCAAAGTTGTCAATGAGAGTGGCTCTACAGGCAATTTCTGGATTTTCCTTCTCCATTGCAGAGTGAGACCATCTGTGCCATAGCTGTGGCTCAGCCCTTCACAAAGAAAAGGGAAGAGATGAAAAATTCAGAATCAAATGCCAAGATGATCTCCAAATCCTGGATTGCATCATGCTGAGGTCTACTTGCCCTTCACTGGGGACTGTATCTGACGAGGAGCTCCTACACGCAGTACTCAGCGCATGGCAGAGCCGTGGAGAGCCCTGTGCCCCACAGTGGAGGTGGGAATCAGGTGGCAGGCAGCATCCCACTTCAGCACACAACACAGCACTCATGGCCCATACTGCAGGCAACGTCCTAGTATATCACGGAAGGGATCTTTTAATTGAAAGCCTTAATGTTTCTCGTTATATTTAAAATTAGAGCAGAACGGCAATAAAATTGGTCATGGAATGGAGACAAGTTTTAAGGGAGAGAAGGAAATGTATTTTTCATTTCTACATCACAGCACCCTTTAGAAGCCCATGCAGAGTTGAATACGTCAATGCAAGGATTAATAATTAAAGGAACAACATCTCTGAGATGCACACAGGGAAGCAGTGATCCAGGCTGGAGGCTCTGGGGATGCGCTGTTAGCGCTGGCATTTCACCTCCGCCTGGTGCTCCTCTTTATATAGAAAAGTGCATCCCCACATCCTCTCCGGAGGAGCATACTGCCAAGAAATCTGCAGTCAATGGTCAACCTTGGCATTCCTCTAGGGAATGGTATCTCTGCTTGTTATCAGGTTGACCGTGGAGGTGCTCACAAGCAGTTTGGACAGATAGTTTTGGGGTGAAATCCTTGCGGAGAGGTGCAGCTGAGCAGGCAGCCCGAGTCCAGCATGACTCGGAGCTGCGGTACCCAAGGCCCGTGGGAAGCAGGCTCCAGAGCTGCTTTCTCTCTCCTCCCAGGAGCCAGATGGATGTCAACAGGCTACTGCGATGAGAAGGAGCCTCGCCGTTCCCCAGCATGGCCCAGGGCCAACAGAGCCTGAGCGCGGCTCTGCAGAGCTGTCCTGCGGCACCATCCTGCATGCGGGCGCGAGCAGCTCCCGGTGCTGGTGCTGCAAAGCCTTGCCTTGCTCTGGAGGTTGGCTTCATCTCCGCCTTCAGTGCAGTTTCCCTGACCAGGCCCCAAATGAGCTTCTTCTCCCTCCCCATTTTGCCTTCCTCCATGTTGGTAGTCTCCTCGTTCATTAAAAACCTGCTATTTATCTCAGCAGCTTGGAACTGGGTTGCGGCGTGGAATTAAAACCAGCTTTTCCTTTTGGCATCCAGCGCTTTGTGTAATTAATAGGGAAAGAGAAAGCCAGAACATGCAGGTCAGCCCTGTGTTTGAGGAGGAGATGGATTGAACACAGCCAGCACCAGCCACAATGCTCTGAGCTGGCTGCAGGAAGAGCGGGTTGCTTTTGGGGGCCAAAGTGAGAAGAAAAAAAAGAAAAGAGGAGATGAAGTTCTTTCCTGGTTGCTCCCATTTGGTTATTTCCATCTGAACTCAAAATTTGGACCAAGCTGTGCTCCATTCAATCTTCTGCACCTCTTCGCTGGGGAAGCAGTAGGAAAGGAATCCAGCAACGCCTGACTGCACGTTTCCACAGTATGTGCCATGGTGAAAAGGACAGGACGCTCCAAGAGCTGGAGATGGACATCTTGATAGAGACCTGAAGGCCTCTTGCAGGGCCCCCATAGCTGGGAAGCTCACACCTCCACCAGCACCAGCTCCTCTTCAGCTGCCTTGGCATGAGCAAGCATTCCCATGTACAAATGGGAGCGCTCCCGTGGGGTGACGTAACCCTTCCTGTGGCCATCGAGCACACAGGGCAGAGCCTTTGGGCACAAACACCGGCATCCGAGAGAGGTGACAGCGCTAAGACCAGAGGCAAGACCCTCCTCCTACTTCACTGTGCTGCCAGGAGCTCGTAGAGAGCAAACTTTCCTCCCTCTGGCTCTCCATCTCAATGCACTGCCAATAGCATCGCTGCTCGCGAGCGGCCGTGCCGGCTCTCCAATATCTTGATTTACAGTTTGTTGCTGCTGCCACCGAGGAACTCCTGCTGCCACCGGATCACCAGGATGGTCCCTACAGGCACCGAGCTGCTGCTGGAGCCGGCAGGACGGGGCCGGTGAGCATCGCTCCTGGGGAGCAGCACCACCAAATTGGGATTCTAGCCCTTTAAATCTGATCCTGTACTGAGAAAAAAAAAAAAAAAAAAAGAGCGAGTGAGCAAGCAGGAGAGAGCCTTCAGACTCTTTTAATTAATGCCTGTACTCTGTTCTGTCTCCCCAAGTCACGGTGGGCACTCTCACTTCCTCCGGACCACCTTGGGACACGGCGGCATGGCGGGGGGCAGCCGCTCACCTGGCAGCAGGTACGCACTGGGGGCCGGGGCTGCCGCGTGGCTTCCCCCCTCTCATCTCTCTCCCCATTCCCCATCTCCTTCCATTTTTTCCCTGCAGAGTTGCGTGGGGTTGGGCAGGGTTGCGCGGTGCCCTCCTGGGGACCCCGGGCTCAGCCTCCTCCCTTCCTCACCCTTTGCTCCCAGTTGCATGCCCTGGATGTTTTTTGTTCCCCTCCCTCTTTAAATCCAAGCGCTGCGTGGAAGATAAGTTGGTTACCTACAGCAAAAGTCGTGGCAGAAGTTGCCCTCACGGCTGCCCGCTCCTCTTCTCTCCCTGCTGCCTCCCCTCCAAGTCCACCAGGTGAAGAGTTTGGCCATATCCTTTCATGCGCAATGCAGAGCGCTCCGAGGAAGCCGGGTCCCGTTATTGGGAGTTCCGTCTGTTCAGCAGCACAGCCCACAGCAGCTTTGGCTGGGCTGATAAATCGCCCTTCATTGGGAATGTTGTTGGCGGAGAACATTTAGCTGCTAACCAGCACATTCCCCAATTGATTTTTCTCTCCCCCTTCTGCTCTTACCTGAGCGATTTCTTCATTTATATTTCTATGCTCCTGAGCCATTTCTTTACATTATGCATCATTGGTCCTTTGTGCAAGTGCCTGTTTGGGATCCCCTAGATGGTTCTGCTCCTCGCAGGTGTGTCCCATGTGGGCGAGGGTCCTCAGGAGCCCTCTCCCTTCCAATGGGAGAAGAGGCTCTGCCAAGAAAACATTCATCTTGGTGCCTGGCTGAGCTTAGGAACACTTTTGACGAATAGCAAACCTCCTCGAGGCTTGAAATAGGGTTGGAAAAGCAGCCACTAATCTCCTTGAGCAGTGCTAGATGGTGGCCATCGCTCCCCGTAAATCAGGGACAAGCTGTTTATGTATGGCATGTTGAGACGTTAGCACAGCAAAAAAAAAAAAAAGTCCTTCCATTAATCCACCAGCATCAACTCCAGCTTGCTGGCACTGCAGAGGGCATGTGGGGGAAATGCTGTGAACTCAGCATGTCTTACAGCACCCAGGAATTTGGGGGCACCCAAGCGGGGCAGAAAAGCGTGTCTTTTGTCACCAATATTAATTGCTCTCAGTGAGAGAGGGATGGGACAGGGAAACTTCCAAGGGAAGCAGAGCTGTGTTTGTCAGCAGCCCAACAGCTGAGCAAATGCACCTGGAGGGGTTGGGTGTGCGGTAGGCAGCGATGAGTTTGGAAATAGAGAGGAGGAGATGCTGCTGGTGAGCAGAAGCAAAGCTGCTGGGGAGAGAGAAACCTGCAGTGCGGGCTCTGTGATGAACTCACAGGGGTGCAGGGCTGGGGGAGAACAAGCGCTGTGTGCCCGGGGTTATGTGGTTGTTGTTTAACCCTGGTCTGGGTTCCTCTCAGTGGTGACTCTTGTGTTGTTGCTGAGATGTGTGCAGGCAGTGGTTGAACTGTTTGAGGCTCTGGGTGACGTGGTGATGGAATTCAGCACAGGATAATAGCTACCTTGTTCCACTCCAGGGACCTGGCAAGGAACCTTGAAAGTGCCCTTATTTCTGTGTTTGATCTGGGATCTGAGTGGGGATGTGAGCAAACGTGCCCAAGAAACCACCTTGAAAACCCATTGGTGGCTGCAGGTAGGTGCAGCAGTGGTGGGGACCCCGCCGTGTGGGGCAGAGCTCATCATCAAGGGGCAGAAATGGGAACATGTCCCCTGCCACGTGCCATTGCACACCAGGACAGCCAGCGGGTGAGATGTGAGAGCCACCAGAAATAGAAGCAGGCAGAGATGGAGAGAGCAAAACATCCGTCTTGGTTCAGCAAAGTGACTCAAGCCTCGCGAGCACGCGGAGGGTGGGGAGCAATTATTTATAGTGCCATCAGCAGAAATAATAGAATGAAATGAAGGGCTGAAAAGTTTTGCTGACTCTCAGGGAATGTGTCCTGGCACGGGATGTTTGTTCCCAGGCCCAGACCTTAACACCTCCACCGCTACCAAGTTTGGAGCCCGGTGCTGGTGCTGCTGGTGCCAGCAAACCCTCACCAGGAGGAATCCCCTGAAATTGGGAGCAAGAATCTGCTGAGCTGAGCCATGAGATGTGGCTCCCATCTGAGTCAACTCTGACACCATGGCCAGGATCGTCCTCCTTCAATGAGGCCCTGGCACTGGTGCCCCATCCCTGGAGGTGCCCCAGGCTGTGGATGGACCCTGGGCAGCCTCAGCTGGGGGGGCACCCTGCCCACAGCAGGGTTTGGAACTGGCTGCGCTTTGAGGTCCCTTCCAACTCAACCATTCTGTGATTCAATGACTTGGACAAGAGCACAGGAGCATTGCTCCTCAATAGGACAGGACTGTTGGTTTTGGGACTCCCATTCTAATTCCGTGGACACTGTGATTAAATGAGGGGGGAAAAAAGCTATTTTCAAGATCAGCAGTTGGTGTAATCCAACTCATTGTTCTCCGTAATTAAACTCTGCATTGTGAGTTTCAATAACGCACTTGAACCATGATGACAAAAGGAATTAGAGGGATTGGCAGATAGACGCAGGCAGAGAAGAGCTCACCTGGCATCACTCAAATTAAAGGTGACCTGCATAAGGTTTTCTTTTCCAAGCCGAGAAAATTGAACTTGGGCTCTTCTTTGCAGCTTTGTGGTGATGAAAAGGCCTTTTCTTTATTTTCTTTGGTTATGGGTGATGAATAGAATCAAGCTTGCCTGTCCCTCTTTGGGCAGATGCGTGGGGGCTGTGGTGGGTTGGAACTTGAACCCATCCAACCCCTGGCATATTTGGTGTTCTGTCTGTGTCCTGCAAACATTAAGGGGCAATGAGTGTTCTGTAATCCCACAGCTAGTTCCTCCCTCAGAGCTTCCACCAGCCCCTTGGTAACATGAGAGATCAGTCTGAGTGGGCATGTAGACCAGAGCTTCATAAAGTCCTGAAAGGCAATTTGCTCTGCTTGTCAATCTCCATCCATTCAAGGCTTTCTGTCTACAAGCAAGACCGGAATTTCTGAAGAAAGAGCAGAAAAGTAATTCTTTTTCTATTGTAGGTAATAACCTTTCCCACTTCCTCTACTCCACACACTGGAAAGAGCAGAAACACAAAAGGCACAGTTCTCATTTTTGCTTTTTCTTTGCCAACCACCTTTAAACAAAAGAAAAATAGCCGGATTTCTGGAGCAGGAAGGTTCCAAAATGGATCTGACTGAGATAAAACCTGAATTTGCTCTTTCTAGCTGCTAGACTCTAACATATTCTTCTATTCAGAGCAAGGGACATATGTCAACCCCATTCTACGTCTCTGGCAGGATATTACAGATTGAATTAGTATGATAAATTAAACATAGTCGTAACATTCCACAGAGGTCTCAGATCGTAAAAATTTATTGTATGAATGAAATTGCACGGTTATTAAGTAGTGTGCTTGAGATACAAACATCATTGTGGCACTGTGGCCAGGAAGGAAGAGAGCAGTCATGTCTGAAGCTCGGGGTAATCCAGATGTGGGGTTATCAGTGCAGATCATCATCGGTTTAGCTGGATTCAGGTGGCCTTTCAGGGCAGCTAATCCACCATCTGCTGCCATGTTTTCTTCTTTGAGTTTTTAATCCTTTTTTTTTCCTTCAGGATCCTGATACTTCTTTTTTTCTCATTGAACGTAAGCTACTTCTAGTGTATGAGCTATAACCTGTGTTTTAATGGAGGGAGGCAAGAGGCTGCATAGACGATGTACAACTTGTTTTCCACGGTCACCCAGAGACTGCTGGAAATCAATTGTCTACCGGAGGCTGACCATTAAATAAAGTCAACCCAAATTGTATCAGAAGCCCTGGGGATCCTTGAAAGCAGGTTTTCAGTAGTCACATATAGATGTTGCCTGACTTGACAGAGGTTTCACCCTTTAAATCCTTTTATGCTGAGAGCTGGTTTGCTCAGGACTGGAATGACACTGAATTATTTCTGGCTTTCACCAAAGCATTGACTCCAGATTGAGAACTGCCCAAGTGCTCTGGAAGCCTGGCTCCTATTCCAGAGTGGATTAATGGACTCTCAGGAGTCTCACACGCTTTGTTGGAAGCTGGCAGAACGCCTTTGGGTGGTTTTACAGGAGTTTCCCTTGGAGGATGTGTTGCAAGAGTAGACACAGGAATGGTCTGGCATATGAAGAACCCTAAATGAAACAGGGATGCATTTTTCCTTTTGCTCCCTTGCAAATACACTTTGGTAAATCAGTCAATGAAGATAGGAGAGGGTTGAGAATAACAAAGTTTTTCTGGGGTTTGAGGAGAAAGCTGCTGTCCTATGACCAGCGCTCTCATAGAGGAGAACCCAGGTCCACCTGCCCTTAGGGTGCTTCCTGCTCATGCCGTGTGTGACATCACAGCCACCCAGGAGTGACACCAGGGGGTGGCTCCAGGTTTGCAGCCATGCCCAGGAGGATGCTGGATGAGGATGGGTCAGCTGCTGGCTGTGGGAAGGGCAGGAGTTGTGCGGTGGCCAGTGGGCTGGTGGTGGAGTTGAAGTTGCTCATGGCCACCTGGAGCTAGAACACATTAATGGACTGTAACATGTGAGTTGTGACTGTGCTGAGAAGCTTGGGTTGCAGGACATCACCACTTGGCATTGTACACGGGTCCACACAAAATCATGGTCTTGATGGGCAAGACTTCTCACGGTGGAGGGGGGCACTCTGTCCATCATGGCATGATGGGTGTCACAAGCAGGCAGCAGAGCCACTGCTCCCAGCTGGTGCAGCCCAGCCCCAGGGTTCAGGTTCCAATGGCCATGGGGAGTGGGAAGAAGATTGAGATGTTTTAGAAAATCCTCGCCCTTGACAAGCAAGTTGGAAGAGTAGATTGATTCTTTTCTCCATCGGATTGGACCATGGGCTGAAAGTGCTTTTGTCTTGTGACCTGCTGATTGAAGGAACAATATCATACAGTGCTGTCATCGGGAACTTTGATAAATATTTTATTTCCTTGTGAAATGTCGTTTATGAGAGACACAGCTTTCTCTGGGGTACAAGAATAAGACAGATTGTGGAAACTACTGTCACTGCTCTTTACGACCTAGCTGAACTGCGTGACTTCAGACAGGGGTTTCATGATGGAGTGATACAAGCTTATATCATCTGTGGCACAAAAGATGACAGGGAATGCAGCTCAGGTTTCATTTAATGCTTGAGAAAACAGTTATGGCTCTGTTCAGGCTGGGAGCAGCCAGAGGCATCAGGCAGCCTCAAGAGGCCCTGCTAACCCCCTGCAACACTTACCCTGCTCTTGCCTTATACCTGCTGTTAAAAACCCATCAGATGCTGTGCTGGGCCTGAGGTGAACCTCCCAAACAGCTCGGAGGTGAGGAAGGGTCAACTGCAACTTGCCAGAAACCACTGCTATGGATGAACTTTGGTAACCGTATGTGTCCTGATGAGAAAGTCCCAAGCAGAACGCTGTGATGTTGATGCATACCTGTGAGCAAGGAGTCATTGTGGTGCCTGGGAGCAATGTGGGTGTTCTCCAGGTCCCCCAAGCCCTTCTGCTATTTGTGTCTGCTACAGGCACCTGATTGTACTGGGAATACAGATCAGTGACAACAATGCTACCAAAGTACATGACAAGGCAGAACACCCACCCTTGTGGTGCAGTTTGCTGAAGACAAGCCCTTGGAAGTCCCTGAGAATAAGATGATTTTTTTCTTCTGTGATAATGTGCTTAAGTTAGATCCACCACAGAGGATATTAAATGACAGATTAGCTGAGCTTAATAGTGTGAATTATGAAAAGAACCTGCTCTGTGCAAAGCATAGGGTCACATTCGATGACTCACTAGGCTTTTTCTTGACCATTAGTTGAACACTTCATGTCAAAAATGTGATCCATGTAAAATTTCTGCAGTCTGATGGAGAATGACTTTAGCTCTCAGTGTCCAGCAGCTACAGGAGGGAACATTTCCCTCTATGTCAGCAGAAAAAAAAAACTAAACATAGTCCCAGGGCAATGGTGTGGGAGTTCCTATGTTGAGCTGTGCCTCAACATAGCTGCTGTATACTATACAGTAAGAACAAATTCCCATTTCACCTATTATCCTGGAAGAGTGCAAGTGCAGCATATGCCTTCTCTTACAACTTTCCAGCTTCTGTTGATCGCTCACAGACGCTTCCTGAGCTGGGGGCTATGCCTGTCTCATTTTCAGTGAATTATTTAAGTCCTCCTTGAACCTATTTCTGCCTTTGAGCACCATCAAGTCTTCCGGCAACAATTCGACATCTTAATTGTACACTCCTTGCAAAAATACTTCCTTTGAATTCTTTAAAATCTGCTCTTGTTAGTCTCATTGGATACTTCCTAGGTCTGCGGCTGTGAAAAATAGAGTGTATTTGTTCTCTGTTGACCTTCCCTATCTCCCTACGTTGAGGACATAAAAAAATTCTGATTTGATAAGAGTCTCCTACATCCCTTTCAACCACCTCTTGGCCAGATTGAAGGGTCCTACTGTGTTAGTCTATTTTTGTATGGAAGTTGTTCTCTGTCTTTGTTCAGCTTCACTTCCTTCCTCTCACCCTTTCTTGCTCTGCTATTTCCCTTCTAGGATGCACTGA
This sequence comes from Perdix hodgsoniae, assembly GCA_035772895.1. Taxonomy (NCBI): domain Eukaryota; kingdom Metazoa; phylum Chordata; class Aves; order Galliformes; family Phasianidae; genus Perdix; species Perdix hodgsoniae. Next base: position 884,744 of record JAPSGF010000022.1, read on the forward strand.
GCAGAAATGTATTCATCATGTAGGTGCACAATGATTCAGATAACAGCACAGTTTCAATTTTGTCCTCTATTTCTTTCCCTCACATTATATTCACCCGTAGTTATGTTGAGCTTTGAGTTGATGTTTTCAGGGAACCATCCATATTCCTTCCAGTAACTCCTTCATGAATGGTCATGACTAGTTGATAGTTTACCGTTTTGTTGGGAGACTATAGGTTATATTTTTCCATGTGCATTATTTTGCACTGTTTGGCACTGAGATTCAGCTGTCATTTTATTTCTCAGACACTGAGTTCTGTGAGATTTTTTTATAACTGCTACGACCAGTTCTGGTTTTGATTACCCCAATCGATTTCGTATCAGTGATAAATTTTTTTGTCCTCATACTCTTCCAATCCCCAGGTCATTTCTTAGTATATGAGTAGATCTATCAGACAGGTCTCTCTGTGTTTGCCATTGGATGCTTCTTCCATTATGAAAACAGATTATTTACCTCTGCTTCTTGCCTTCTTTTCCCACCTCCTTCGTAATGAAAAACAATGCAAACAATTCACTTAACCTTTCTGCTGTGTCTTTCTCCCGAGAATACATTTTATGCAGTGATCATCTATCAGCCACACCACTACTCTGGCAAACCTCCTTCCCCTAATGTTCCTGAAGGGGTTTTATTGTTACCTTTTATGTCTCTAGCAAGTTGTTGCTCAAAACCATTTCTGGCCTGCCATATCATTCTTCCCCATGCAATTTGTCACGTTCAGGATTCTATTTCCTCTCTTGAACATAACTTGGGCTTTTAGAGGAATGCCTTTTAACAGTTCCACTCTGCTGTGTAGCTGCACAAACATTCATCCTTTCAGCTCTCCTTTGTTTGGCAGTGTATGTTTATTCCAGGCTTGCAATAAGGAGTTTTGAAGTTGTTCTCTTCCAACTGCTTTTTTTAATTTCTTCTCAAGCAGCTTCTTCATTTTTTATTTACTTCATCATTTTTTAAGGTCAACTTCGAGTAGTCCTTGGTATCCTGCAACCAAACTAAGAGCTGCTTTTCTGCTTCTCAATGATTGTAGTCAGCTATTTATGATGCTCAAATATTATTTCAAAATGTTGGGCCTCAACTGACGTACATTAAAAGTGGCCTTCCCAATGTGTCCTGGCTTTCCAGAGCACCACCAGCTAGCTTCTTTCCAAGAGAATCTGAGGGATTTATACAGTTTATATCCTCACCCAACTGGGTGTCCCCATTCTTTGAATTCTGACGCTTGCAAAAATATTGAATGCAACAGCTCTACACTGTGCTCTACACTCCTGCCTACCTTGGATGGCACTGCTAAATCAGCAATAAGAGGAGCTGGATATTGTTACTGTCCCAGAAGAAGGACCCATGAGGTAGAACTGGAGCTCAGCCCCTTGCATGCATTGCGTATAATGTTCTGACCCAAGGCAAACCCTACTATTTCCTTTGTTTCTAAGCCACACCTCTACCAGTAAACAATTTGAACCTTCCATGCTGAATGAAGTCATATCAACATCTCCACAGCCAATTAAAAAAAACCTTTCATTTGGAAAATGCCACTACACTGCCCTGGCAGCGATCACGTTAGTGGTAGCAGAACTGTTTGAGTGGGACTAAATTAAACCACAACTGAAATGTTTGAAAGAAAATAAATATGGCCGTCAGGGCCAGATGTAAATATGTTCTGTTGACAACTTGTGGGAAACAAACAAAAAAAAAGGTAAAAGTTGTAATTGTAGAGATGACTGAAGGTCCCTTCCAACCCAAACCAATCTATGGTTCTGTTTCAAAGTAAATAAGTAGAGCAGGGAATAGGGAGGGAAAACATATAAGCTCTGTTAATTATATGTATTATCAAATGAAAAAAATATTCACAATGATACAGCATGCCTTCAGAATATGAAAAAACAGAGCACAATTAGTTTACTAAAAAGCTAGAATGCTTATGAGAACATTTGACTACAATATATATCCTATGCTTTTTAGAGAATTTTTGTAACATGTTGTATGGGAACTGTTGAGCCACGGCCTGACTGAGCACCTGGGAAAAGGACCCAGACAGTCCTGGGAACACAGCAAAGAGAATTTACCTGTGTGACTGGAAGGGGTGGAGCCTGGCTGCACCTCTCATAGACCTTATTTAAGGGCTGACTGCCAAGGGGAAGGGTCTCTGGTTGGAGATTTCTCTTTGGGGAAGCTTTTCCCTGTGAACTTGGAATCTTCTGATATGGATGAGCAATCTTCTTCCTTTATAGCACCGTTCTATCATGCTGGTTCTTGTATCATCATACTTTTGTTGTAATACCTTTCCCATTGTGTTGATCTGTCCAATTGCTATACATACGTAGATTGGGGAAATTAAGCACATTAAGTAAAATCTTAAAGTACTGTCGAAAAGCAGCATAAGCATTGAAAAACTTCTTTCACAGAACTTAGCTAGAGTTGCTAGCAAAGTCCTGATTCAGAAAAGCCTATGACCTCAAATGAAGTAGCTTAAATCAATGGCACACAAACGTGTTGAGATTAATCAAATGTATTGATGCTTTTATAAATCCTTACATTTACTTTTCTGAGCTGGGATAAAGCTTTGTGTATGGACCTGGAAGACTAGAGCACTCCTCTCTGCTTTACGGTTGACTTCCAGAGGAGCACCAATGGTGCCATCTTACAGCATTAACCAGTTTACCATTACTGTAGCACAGGACGACCTCCAGAGCAGCGTTAGTTACGATATCAGAAAAAGACTTTTCATATTCAGCATGGAAACCACAGTTCCACTGTGTTTTTGAATGCTGGGCTGAAGCTTTATCATTACCAGAGCCCTGAGGACTAACCTGAGCTCACCCGGATCCCACCCGTAGCTCCATCAAGGCCATGGAGCTCATTGAAGCTGTGGTTCTTTTCTTCCCCATCACAGAACAGACCTACACTCTTCACCAGATATTTCATTGCTGAGTACCTCCTGCTAAGCTGATTCCGATATAAATAGTAGCAGTGTGGGTTAGGATTGAGTGTGGTTTTGTGGCCATAACTGGAAGTTATGGATATCAGGAGTAATATGTAAAAATGCAATTGGAGCAGCATCATTAGCTAGATGGATGAGTGTATTTGTGTGCTAGAATAACTACTGAGTGCTATCCAATTAAGCCTGGACATCTCCTATATGCCAAGATCTTGATTTGTGCAATTGGTTGATAGTGACCATAGCTCTGAGTTCAAAATAACTATTTGCTGTTCTATATTTATATCTCTGGCCTCCCAGCCTAGCCATCCTAGTAAATATCTAACGAAACCCTGCTTACATCTAGCCCTGCCAGATCTTGACCTAAACCATGTTTCTTTTTGGCTCCCATGCTGCTGCCTGCAGTCCTGGTTGGATTGTTGAGGAGCCACCTGCTCTGTGCAGTGCCATGAGCTGTTGCTTCCACCTTCACAGCGGAGGAATCTCTGTTGAATTAGTCTTAGCACACAGCAATTACATTACAGAAGGACAGGGAGAAAGGGAGCAGCAGTAATTTAAGTCTTAATTCTCTAATTCTGCCAACAAAATCCTATTCATTTTTGTTGGGTCTCTTTTCCTTCCCTTTCTGCTCCCCACACCTTGGCAAGGCTCTTTCCTGTTTTTCTTCCAGCACATGGCAAATGCACAATAAGAACAGGAGGTCATTTACTCCAAATCCTCAGCTTACAATTTTTCTGACATTGCCAGTTGCTTTTCCTAAAGCCTGTGAATAATGCACGAATTCATTGTTGGCTAACAGTTATAACTGGGATTTTCTAAATTTTCAAGAGCTTTGAAGTTTTCAGCATATCCTTCCCTACTTCCCTGTGGCTCTGTATTTACACTTCATCAGCTGAGATGCACCCAACTGACCCTACAACTGCTGCCCTGCAGCTTAGCGTACAAAGGTAGAAAGGAACAGTAGGGATGGAAGGTCCCATGCCAGAAAACTCACCACCTCTGGATAGTAGAGAATATTTTCAAGAAGCTTTGCCAGGCTGATCTCCCTGGGCAACATTTTGCACCCAGTGTATTTCAAGATGCATTGCTGTGGAAACTACTGCCAGATGGTGATGTCAGGCTGATGTCAGATAGACCATAGCAAGAGCAGCCTCTCCTCTCCCTGCAGACTTTTGCAATGTAATCATCCTGTGGCTGTTGTTGTCCCCATGCAGACAGTGATTTCTTCCAGCCCTGAAACTCCACAGGGAGTTTTCCTTGTGCAGTGCTCTCCCAGGAAAGCTTTCAGGACCACTCAGGTGCGGAGGAAGAAAGAAGGGTGTGTTTCTGATCCATGTGTTGAGATAAGCATGGGAAAAATATGATGTACTGCCCATGAAAGCTAGAGTGAGTGAACTTTCAGCTGGATGGAGAGGGAAGAACTTTAGGGTGGAGGGGGAAAGTCTCAGCTATGTTAAGACAAAGCTGATAGTTCTTTACCAAAATGGTATCTTTTGTTTTAGTCTGAAAATGTTGTTTTTGAATTCTCTGAGGCTGTTCTTGGAATTCAGGCTGAGAGAAATGGATTGCCTGAATCATTATTATTATTTTTGCACTAGGTCATTGAAGTCTGCATGGGAATTTCTCTAGGGCCTGAATTGAGGAGCTCAGTAACCCACAGCTCTGGGCTGGGAGCGAAGAAGCCATCAAGTTCTGCTGGAGATGGCTGAATCAGCTGCAAACCCAGCTGCACAAGGAGCCTCATTTGTGACCCCACCTCTCCTGGGGCACGTTAGATGCCTTGTGGTTCCTGACCACATAAAGCCTATGACATGCAGTCCCTAGGGTGAGGGATAGATGCCAGTTCTGATGATCCAGTGGCGAGTCAGAAGGTGGGCTGTGCTGCCTGGAACCATCTCTGCACCAGCTGAGAGTAGCTCTTGTACCGAGGATTTCTACTTCCTAGTGGCGTTGCCTCCAAGCTTGTGTCATGTCTTTGGGCGGGTTTCCATTCAGTTCTGCTGCTGCTTTGCATGTTGTAAACATCTGAATATTGATTAAACGCGAAGAAATTCATTTCTTGTCTTTTTGCTTATTTTCAGGTAGGACAGGATCTGTGAGGTTCACTCCCTGTCCTATTGAGTGTTTAAGCATTTCTTATCATTTGAGCTAGGAAAAAATGATGGCCTGATGCTCAGGCTGTGCACTTTGTTGCTCCGATCCAAGCCAATGGAGCTCTTAGGTATGGGTCACCTCCTCTCATGGGGAATATCTGAAATTGAAGGGCTCAGAGCTGAACAGCACAGCTACCTCAGAAACAAAGAATCATAGAATGGTTTGTGTTGGAGGGGACCTTTAAGATCATCCAGTCCTCTGCTATAGGCAGGGACATCTCCCACCAGACCAGGTTGCTCACAGCCCAACCAGCCTGGCCTTCAGTGCTTCCAGGGAGGGGGCACCCACAACCTCAACCTCTTCCCATGGCAAGCAGTGGTGTCTGGTGGACTTGGCTGTTCTTGTCAAACATTCTTGGCTATTATTAAGTGCCAGAAAATGAAGTGGCTTTGCATTAGTCACAATCTTTTGTCAGGTTTGCTTTTTCTTCATTGGCTTGAAGTCCCATGAATTTGGGAGCAAGCTGAACTTTAACTCTGGGTTCTGCCACTTAATGAGAAGGTCACTTGCATCACCCTGTGCTGTCACTCACATTTTGATGGGCTGGAAATATCAAGGTGTGGGGGGCTTTTTCTCATTGTGTGATGAGGCCTATGAGCTGCAGGTTGTGCATTTCAACAACAGGTACATACATGTGTCCCAGCCGCAACCTTGCCTTTACCAAGGCTATTGCTCTGCCTGAATCCTGTCTGGAAATGATGCTTTAAATGCAATTTCTTTTTCCTGAGCAGAGAGGTCTATCCATGGCAGCGTACCTCCAACTTCACCAGAAACAGAGAGCTCAAGTTCTGACCGACCTTCTCACTGCTCCTGGTGGCAAGTGCATTTCTTCAACCTGCTTTCCAAGTTAAAGGGCAACATATGCATTAAGAAAGATGCCCTTACATCCAAGTCTTTGTAAACCCCAGTGGTCTTCTTGAACGCTGCTCAACTCCTGATGAATAAAATTGCTTTACCTACCTGAGGGACAGTGAAAGTGTCTTCCTTGCATATTCACTCTTCCAGTCCATTCTCATACCTGTGAACCTCTTCTCTGCCTCCTCTCATGGAATGTGCCTTTACTGAAGAGAAAAACTAGATGTGAGCAAAGTCTGGAGATCCAGATGTCCAAGCAGCAGAGACACTATCCAAACTCTGTCCTTTATGGCTTGTAATGAGGAGCCTTGGAGTGAAGCAAAGACCTGACCCACAGCCAGCCCTTGTACCTGCTCTCACCTCCTTTGCCAAGAGGTGAAGTCTGGAGCAGCTGCTGCTGATTTTCATTTTCAGTCTTAGGTTCTGAGCTATAAATAAGCCTGGAAAATAACCACACTTTCTCTGAATTATGTAACAGATGTTAAATTCCCCAAGATGAAGAGGTGTCAGCCTGATGGAAGGAGTGATATGAGGACCTTCTTTTTCCTTTGAGCTGGGCTTTCTTTCTTATTTGTAAATTTGGCTATCTACTGCTAGAGGTGAAAAAAAACAAAAGTGAGGATCACCCCACAGTTGTGACTCAACCCTGCTGGCTCCCATCTCTTCCCCATGCTTTACATATTTAAGCTTTCCTTGCTTTTCTCCGCCATCAGATTTTGAAGATGGTGCCATCCAAAATGAAGTCCCATTGAAAGAATGCGTTGTGATGAAGAGGTGTTGAGTGAGTCACCACAGTCGTGTTGGCAAGGTGGGCTGTGGAGCAGGCCAGATCCTTACGCTTGGCACGAGACAGCAAAAAGCAAAAGAGGAGAGTGAAGCTGGAGCCAGGAGCACCGCAGCGCTTGGCCAGCCAGCAGAGCTGGGCTGCAAGTGCTTTCCTGCTTAACCACTTCAGTGACACAACTCTGCTCAAGTGGAGACATTTCCATGCTGTGCCCTCATCTGGGCACTGGGAGATGGGCTTAAGGCAAATATAGAGGATGTGTTCTGTGCAAGGAAGGGATTTGAAAGGTTTTTGCCTTTTCTCTTTTTATTTTCTCCCTTTTTCTTCCTCTTTGTGATGGTTAAAGATCTTACAACTCTGTGAAAGCTTTAGCCTAGGAGGGGCCCTTAGCATCTTTAGTCCAGCACCTGCCCAAAGCTGTAGAAGACTTTCTCCTGAAGAATGAAGATTCCATTGCCTGTCCAACTCACATCCCAAGGCAGCACCATGTGCTGAGCAAACTACTTTCTTAAGCTTTTTGGCTGGAAAATCCTCTGCTACCATTTGTTCTTCTTGCTCCCAGTTATTTCCCATTGACTCTTGACGTGCTCCAGTTGTATCCTATGGATTTGCCATGGGGTTTGCTCCAGTCTGTTGGCATTTCCTTAATTCTGGAGGCTCAGTGTGGCACTGATGTTCCAGCTTCATAGTTGGCTGTTGCCAATGCAGCCCAGATGTACTGGAAATGGCTGTGAAATGCTCAGGAAAACTTCGACATCTGGAGCATTGTGCCCACCTCTGTTTTACGCATGGTCCATCTCATCAATACAGTTCCCTTTTATTTATCCTGTGGATTTTTAGATATTTGATTAGAATTGAGAATTAAAATCAGTAAAGTGTTAAAGCAGCTTAAAAGCTTAAAACAGTTTTCTTTCTTTTTCTTTTCTTTCTTTTCTTTTCTTTTTTTTTTTTTTTGATAACATTTCTCTGTTCCTTGCCACATTTTATAACTGGCATTAATTGCTCATTTCTAACCTAAAATGAGCAAGAAGGGGTGAAATCTCAGGTTTTTTTTTCTTTTTTTCTTTCTTTTCTTTTCTTTTTTTTTTTTTTGTGTGTGCATGTGTGTCTGTGTGATATCCTTTATGGCTGGTGGCTCCTTCCCTAGGATTCCTGCTTTGTGCCTCCTGGTGCCTTCCATTAAGACGAAGCAAAGCTGTCACCAGCTCTGTGTAACAGCGCTGAGCGGACCCTTGGGAGAGCAATTTATAAATGTGGATTGAAGACATTGGCCCCAAGGGGACCACATTTATGTGGGTGTAGATACACAGCAAGGCCACTAAATCAGCTACAGCACTAACAGTAGTGGCTGTGCTCCTACCTATGACCCAAGGGCTCTTTTCTGTTAGAGGTGATGCTGTTCAGACATTTCTGAGATCTGCCATAGCATTCCCTGTCATCCACGCGCTGTAATGACAACTGCAAGTGCACTTTAAGAAAGGAAGAAGGAAGATGCAGAGAGCAGGAGACCCAGTTCTGAATGGTTTCACTATTTCCCCAGTGATCCTCGTAGCTTCTCCTTCTGAGCAGCTGATAGCTTTGCATTCTATTATTCACTGCTTGTTACTGATTAATGGCCATTAGTGTCATTGCTTATTTCATTTTCTGACCAATCTGCAAGATCAGCCATTATCTGGGAAAAAAGCCCTCTTTCTTTCTGGTGTTAAGTGGTTGACCAATGGGGCAAAGGCAGGGTTTGTGTTTAAGAATAAGAACAAGATGCTTTGAAAACTGTCTGTAAACATGCACAGAGAAGAGCCCAGCTATCATGGGGGTATTGCAAAGCATAGAGATAAATGAGGTAGTCCAAAACATACAAGGACTGAAACCAGAGCCCAAGCAGAACCTCTGAGTTAGTAATAAGAAGGTGGTACAATAATAACCCATGGTGGAGGTCTGATCTCGGGCATGCCTCAAGTGTGCAAGACAGAATGGCAAGTCAGTTCTTGCTTCAAAGCACTTAAAAGCTGTGTTACCAGGCAAGCGGGGCCAGCAGCAGATGGGCCGGGGCTGGCATGGAGAGGGGATGCTCAGTGCAGTGCATGGCTGTCAGGAATGTGATCTGGGAAAGGATAACAAGGGGCACGTGGTACAGTTTGGGGCACCCCTCTGAGCACTAGGACTGGTGCAGGGAAAGGAATAAAGCATTTTGCTCAGAGGTGTCCCCAGCCTGGTGCAGGGTTGTTGAAGGTGTGGGGTGATGCCCAATGGGGAGCTGGTGTCCAGCCATGCTGTGGGCATGGGGGGGTTCTGGTGGTGCACCCTTGGCTGGAGAAGGGAAGGAGCCAAGTTTTGCCCACAGTAGTAGGGAGCATGCTTTGCAAAAGCCTTTCACGTGGCCTTGCTGCGGAACACAATGTGTGCAGTGGGCAGGTGAAGCTGAGGGGCACGGTACAGGTTTTGGTGCAGCTGGAGCCAGCCCTGGGTTTTGCATCTGCTCCATCCTAACTGCGTGTTGCAACATCTGAGCAAGTTACGTGTTGTACATCTGAGCAAATCGCTGCTGCCCCCTGGAAGGAGCAGGGCTGCGTCCCAGAGCCTGCTATTCCCATAGCGTTGAACATTCTCTGCAAAACCAGCTTTTATTTAGAACTGAACATCTGTTCCAGATGTGGTTATTCCCTGCCTGCGTTGCTGCGCTCCTGCCATTGTTGTCCCACTCCACAGCGAAAGGCTGGCATGAATTATTGAAAGATGGAGCTTAAATAAATGATAAACTGGTACAGTGCATGCAGTAAGTTTCTGTCAACTCCTTACAGAGTCGCGCTGCTGGCTGAGCTGCGCCCATGATGAGCTCGTGTGCTCCGCAGGACCCGCGGCCACGTCTGCCTGATGGGGCTGATCGAAGAGCGTGGAGAGGGGCAGCCCCAGCATGACAGCGACCGGGGGGATGAGGAGGAGCCGCAGCAGAGGAGCCAGCAGACGGAGCTTTCCTCCTGGTAAGTGGTTTTCTCATCTTGGATTCCTGAGATGGTGGCTGGGAGGATGGGGTGGGAGGGATGCGGCTCTCAGGGTTGAGCGCTGGGTGCGTGTGATCTGATAGTATAATGGGTCTTGAGCTGAAATCTTGGAGTAAAGTCTCATCCCGCATCTTGTGGTGGAAGCAGCTGCATCCAAACCCTTGCACGTGACTTCGGGTTGAGCCCATGGAAGGTCTGACCCGGCCAACCTCCAGGTTGGTCACAGCTGGGAAGTCCAATGGGTTTTCAGAAGCGTGGTCATCTTGGAAATTGGATTTTTTTTTGTATTATTGTTATTTCCTTCTTCACCATGTTGAAAAATGGCTTGACTCATGGCTGCGGGAGGCTGTGGGGATTCGCAGCAGACCATCTGTTTCGGCTGTTAGCAGTCATTAATTCTTTTTCTTATTTTTTGCTTCTTTTGAGATACTTTGGGAAAAAATGTTCTTGATGGCATTGGAGGACTTCAAAGTCACTTCTAATTTTTATTTTTGTCCTCTGAGAAACAATATGCGGTAGATGCAATAGTTAGGAGAGAATTACATTTTGTATTGGATTTTCTAAATGGGAATTTCTGTCTCTGGTGGACAAACAGGAGGACACGACGTCCTGTTATCTCCTTTCCACCACCCATTCACCTACTACCTGCCTTCCTCCCATACTGCAGTACAGCCAGTAATGAGGGCTGGTTTTGGTGGGTGGATTGTGTTTCTTCTTTTTTTTTCTTTCTTTTTTTTCTGGTTTAATGCCAAAAGCTTTTAATTGACAAAATAAGATTTTTTTTTTCAAGCCATTGGGCTTCCAGCATTGAGAAGTTGCTGATTCAATCATCCTTATCATCTCCAGTTATTCTACCCAGAAATTGGAAGATGACTGAACTCCCTGACAGGTGTTCACAGCTGATGGCTCAGATCTGTGGATGGAATGCTGGGGCATATGGCATGATAAATAATAGAACATACGAACCCTATTGACACTGTCCACCCTGCAGCTTGAATGCATTTATCCTTGTGCCTTGCTCCTGCTGTGAGTGAGCCCAGTCCACGAGCAGGCTCCTCTTGGAGGTGCTCTTCCCAACTAATGGACTTTGGGTTGTCAGAGTTGGAGCAAAGTGTCACTGTGCTGTTCTGCAAGGACCCGTGACGTGGTGAAGGCTGATCTTGCACGTGTGGTGTGTTGTATGGAAATGTGCACTGGGGAGGTGGTTGCAGCTCCTCCAGAGGATGCTGAGCCCTAATGTGAAGCTGGAGCTGAAAGCGGGCAGAGCAGAGAACTTGACGTGGGTACATGGCTGTGTCAGTTCAGGCTGTGTCCCCAAAATGATGAGCTGTGTGGTGACATAGGTCTATAGCTGGGGACACAGACCTGCTGTGCTGCCTTATGCTGCTTGGAGACTGTGGAACAGAACTTGGGTGTGACACGGGGCGAGGTGACAGCCAGAGTGCCTGGAACATGTCCAGCCATCCATTAAGGCTGCAGCTTTCAGCAATATTACAAATGTGCCCTGGAAAATGCTCCAAAAAGCCACTGCGGTCCCTGGGCTGGGGAGGCGGCACCTGTGGGTACCACGGAGCTGGGGGATCATCTGCCCCACTGCCTGCTCCGGGGTGGTGAGACCCATATATCTCTATAGCACAAAGCAAAGAGTCCATGGGTTGTGTCCCCGATGCGGAGCAATGTAGGGTTGTGCTGGGCTGGGATGTTCTCCCCTTCACCCTACGAAGAGCACAGCAGGAGATGCTCAGGTTTGATGAAGAGGGGAGGATGAGTGTTCCAGAGCCCACATCGACTATTTCAGCTCTACACGCGTCTGCTTTCACTCGTGACCACCTCCTCCTCCTTGCACCAGCCCAGACCTCGGTGTGCCCCAAAACCACTGCCTGTTCCTGAGTGAGAAATAAAGGAAAGGGAAAAAAACAACTGTTTTCCCATCAGGAAATTTGCCTGTCAGCACCCCAGATACAAAAATCTCAATGGAGCTTTTCCCCCCCCAACAAACCCTTGCTGATGGGAAGTCTAAAAATAAGCGCCTTCTCCGCAAACAGCTTAAAGATGTTGAAAACGAAAAGCAACAAGGGATGTAGAACGCATGACTCACTAAATTACAGGGCTATCTTTCGAAGAGCAAAACAAAACACAAAGCCCTCCCCACTGAAACTTGTCGGGGCTGAGGCTGTGTGCTCGCGGTGCTGGCGCAGCCATCCCATTGTTGTGGGATGGCAAAGGGCTCGAAGCCCTCATTGCACATTTCCTTCAAGCCACGTGCCGGAGAGCTCTCCGTGTAAATAAGCAACGTGTGAGCAGGCAGCTCTGTGGCACGGATGGGAGGTGCTTTTCTCCCACCCGTGGGCACGGCTGTGAGTTTGGGATCCAGAGCGCCTTGCCTTGCTCAGCTGTTGGTGTTTGGACTCTTGAGCAGACTTTGGTCGGTGTCACTGTATTTGTCTATAGATTCAGTTTGTTGAGATAATGTGATGAAAAGGAGTTCTTGGCTTGTTTTTTTTTTTTGGTATGTTGTCTTTTTTTTCTCCCCAAAGGTCTCTTTTAGCGATGTTGCTTTGGTGTTGCAAAACCGATGCTTTCTTAGCGTTTGCAGATGAGCTTGAATCAAAATCTTGGCGTTATGAGACAGCAGGAGAGGGATGGATGCGTGCCAAACCTGTGCCTACATCTGATGTTTGCAGCCAACCCCAATCTCTCTAATAGGCTGAAATGGAGCCTTGGATGCAGCCAGATGGCGGGGCTGGAGATGTGGCTCTGCAAGAGTCTGGGGCTGCTGTCAGTGTGTGCAGTGCCTTCACTCTGCTTGAGGCGGCTATGGGCTGCCCTTCCCACCATCAGCACCTGCGCTTGTAGCCATCCTCCTCCTCTGCAACAGGAGGGCTGACTTTTCATGTGGTGATAGTGATGGGGCGAGGGGGAATGGCTTTAAACTAAAAGAGAGGAGATTTAGGTCAGATGTGAGGAGGAAATTCTTCACCCGGAGGCAGTGAGGTGCTGCACTGCTGCACAGAGCTGGGGGTGCCCCATCCCTGAGGTGCCCCAGGCCATGGATGGGCCCTGGGCAGCCTGAGCTGGGGGCACCCAGCCCAAGGCAGGGGTTGGAACTGGATGGGCACTGAGCTTCCTTCCAACCCATTCTATGGTTCTGTCAGCCCACCACGGGGGAATGCAGGATGCCCCTTCCCTGAGCCTGTGGCAGTGTTTGGTTGGCATGTCTCAACCCCAAATGTCCTATTGCTCAGTACACGCAAAGCCAAACTGATCAGTGCATCCACTGTGTGTTTAAGCAGGTGCACCAAGGCTGCCCGCAGCAGTCGTAAATCCTCACCCAGCAATGACTTAATCGAGATGCCTAGTTCTGAAATGCACTAATTAAACTTCAGAATAAACCACCCTGGGCACAAGCGCCACGAATAAAAAGTAAAAATGCAAGTTTCTCCTGGGATAATTAACCATCATTAAAACATGAAAATCCAGGCTGGGGAGCAATTGTGCGCCTTCCACAAAGCGTTTAATCAGAAATAATGGGCTGAAATTAAGCAATACAAAAAATTAGGCTGAGAGGTAAGAAATGGATCCCACTTGTGAGAGCTGACAGACCACATGGTGCTCTCAAGCCCTCTTCAGGGAGCAGCCAAATGTGAATTTCTGGGTACACGTACAACTGGCGTGGACCAAACTCGCCTCACAGTGCTGCTGGGAATAATTGCAGCCCTCCTTACTTCAATTGCGGTCATAGGTCTTCCGTAGTTTTAGTTCTGGTGGATCACCCCTAGCTGAGCACAGCTATTTTGTTTCAACAGAGGATTTTCTCATCTCTGGGTCCTCTGAGTTTGACCCTGCAGCCTTACCTCTAGATGTAATCTGAGCTATTTTCAGATGCCAGCCTCTTTGGGAATCATTCGCTGGCTTGCCCTGCCTCCCCTTGGCACTGCATTCATGGCTGCCATTCTCACTGCGTGCTCCGTGCTCACCCACTGCTTCTCTTGATCTCAAGTAAGGAATCCAAACTGAAACCAAAGCCTTTGGTTTCAAACATTTTCAACAAACGACTTTGTTGAGTATCTCCTTGTGAGATGGGAGGTGCCCATCTACAATGGGCCCAGCAGGGGCACAACAGCTTGGAAGCAAATTGCACCCAACCGTACCCACTTGTCAGTAGGGCGATGGCTCAGCACTAGTGGTGATGAGAAGAACCAGTCCCCATGCAGGTCCCTGGCACCCACCTTTCCTCCCTGACTGGTTCTTCAGCACATTGCTCAATCTCTATTATATAATATCTTATATATTATTATATAATATTTCACCCAGAGGGTGGTGAGGCACTGGCACAGGTTGCCCAAGGAGGCTGTGGATGCCCCATCCCTGGAGGCATTCAAAGCCAGGCTGGATGTGGCTCTGAGCAGCCTGGTCTGGTGTTCGGTGACACTGCACATAGGGGGGTTGAAACGAGATGAGCATTGTGGTCCTTTTCGACCCAGGCTACTCTATGATTCTACGATCTACACAATATTATATTATCTGTCATGATTCCAAGAGTGCAGCACAGCCATTTCTTTCCAGATGGAGCACCACCCCATGGGTCCTCAGGATGTGTTCTACAGTGGGGTCTGGCATGATCTGGTCTGTTCTGTGTTTTCCCAAAGAAAAAGAGGCTGGAGGCTGGTCCTATTTCCACAGAGCCAAGTTTGAAGATATTCTGGGTATGTTTAGGGTTTAATGAGACCATGGTCCTTTAACAATTTTTAATAATAAATACAGAACCCTGATGGATTTTCCAGCTACTGTACTCAGCTGTGAAATTTGGAACCTTTTTGGCTAATGTCTTCCAGAACTGCAGGGAAGGAAATTAGCTGAAGGCAGGGAATAACGAGGGGCTTTGCCCCCGCTTCATGCACGTAAGCAGCCAGTCTGGAGCTCTGAGCATCGCTCGTGAAGTGCATTTGTGGATCGGGAGAAAATGAGAAGGGAAAAGGGTGCAAAGAGGGTGATCCAGGTCATGCCCCAATAAAATATTCTGCGAGCAGGGAGTGGGATGCAGGAGTCCTGCGCTGGTGCAGGGCAGCTGCTGGATCATGAGGGGTTGAGCACCAATGGAGGTGGTGTATGTTGTTGGCATGGAGAGCAACCACAGCAACAGGCCCTCTGCCCACACTTCTTGGGCTGGTGGTCACGTTCCTTCTGATGGTAACATCCCGAATGGGAAACATCGTGGCTGAAAGAAAGGAGATGGGGATGAGTGAGATGCTTTCGAGCTATAGAGATGGTGCTTGTCTTGCTGGCCCTCAGGTTCAGTGCTGGTGTGGCTGTGGGAGTGGGCTGTTTCCTGCTCCCAGCAAAGGCAGTTCTGAGCATTTGGTTTGCAGTGGAGACCCTTCTGCTGGCAGCTAATCCCCCCATCTGCATGTCTTTGGCTCAAGCTGTCTCGAGCTGAATTGTACCTCACCAGTGTCTGCCTTTCTCTGTCACTGCGCTCCAGTGGACTTGTTGATATCAGGCAGAGATCCAAAGGGTGCATGCATGGGCTTCTAGTGCATCCACAGATGGGAGCAGAGAGCCAGGCGAGCATCTGCAGGTGAGGGCAGGATGGGAAGGCTTTTCTGGCTGCTTTCTGGTGGCTCCTGAAGCACAAAGGTGATGCTCAGCAGCCAGAAGAGGAGCAGCCCTTCAAGGTGCATTAGTTGTGCTGTTGCAGAACAGTCAGGAGCTGAGGCCGCCTGGGTTGGTGTGCAGCTCTGCTCCTCAGCATCAAGCTGGGGGTCAGGTGGATGCACAAGCTGGGATGTGGTGCAGGGTGGCACACAGCATCACAGGAGGCACACGTTGGATGTGGTTCCATCGCTGTTTCATGGAACGGCTGGGCTGGAAGAAACCTTTAAGCCCATCCATTTCTAACCACTGCTATATAGGGGCAGGGACACCTCCCATCATTTCAGGGTACCCAGAACCCACCCAGCCCAGCCTCGGGCACCTCCAAGGATGGAGGCACCCACCATACCTCGGGGGCAGAGCCTCACCACCTCCTCTTACTTTCCCAAGAAGACCA
>JAPSGF010000022.1:900955-1016437 GCA_035772895.1 Perdix hodgsoniae
CCGTGCACCCCCTGGGGACACCCAGTGCTCAGTGTGACACCGACCTGTTGGACCCCAACCCCCCCCATACCCCGAAGGCAGCGAGATGCTGCGGGTGCCTCCTCTCCCTGCTCAGCGCTGTGGTTCTGGTGTTGCGGTGGTTTTGGTTTTATTTTTTCCCCTCTGGCTGCGGGCACGCGAGTTGCCATGGAGCGGTGTGGCAGCGGTGTGCCGCCTCCGAGCCCCTCTCTTTAATTTGGAGGCCCTCTCCCCGCTGGGAGCACGGTGATGCAATAGGGTACCGCTGCGGTGCCCTGCTCCGTGGAGTTAGGTAAGAGTGGAGATCCCTGAGCGCAGGGAGCATCCGCCGATGGAGTAGTCGGATCTTAATGAGTGTCAAAATCAATGAACGCGTGTGATATGCAGTGGGGGACTTGGCCCTTAGCACCGCCTGACACCGCCGTCGGAGGACTCCCAAAGAGAGTCTGGTCTCCTAGAATTGGATTTGATGCATTCAGCCTCGTCGTATGGCAGAGATAACTCCCACTGCTAGATTTAATGTATGGTTTGCAGTGACGGCTGCCTGCTGTACCCACCTGAAGGGATGCTCCGAGGAAGGCTGAGTGCTTTGTGGTGTCCTGAGCGTGAGCTGTGTGCTCACCCACCCTCAGCTCACACCTCATCCACCCACCCAGTTGCACTGTTTGCACATAGCAGCTCTCCCTGGGCACCCTGAGAGCTCCACAGTGTTCCGATGGCTCCGGAGATGGTTGGGATGGAGATGGGCTCTGGGAGGAGTGGTGATGGATGGGGCTGTGATGTTTGGAGGAGAAGTGCAGGGCTGCTCGCTGGGTACCACTCCGTCCTCGCTGTGTGGGAAATGGAATTTCCCCATTGTTCAGCTGCACCGTAGCTGCACAAGGCTGTGATTGGCAAAGCGCTGGATCGCCCAGGTTGCTCGCATCACGTAGGCAGCTGCCACTGAAATGACACACTTGATTGAAGGCCAAAAGCACCATATACGTAACTGCCTGTGATTAAGCTCCATATGATGCCTCGGAGCGAGTAAAAAACCCCTCCTTCGCCTCGTCTTATTTGCAACAAGAACACTGTTGCAGGGATATCGTTTGGGTCACGCTGTGGGTTTGGGGACAGTTTTGTTTGGTTTGGGGGTTGGGGATTTGGGGTTGCTCTTTTTTTCTGCTTATGGCTGTGGAATTCGGTGACCTGAAGCTATCCAGCAGCTGCGTGGTGCCCGATGAGAGCCCTCTGCCATAGGTGTGCCGGTGGCTGGGGATATCACTGTGACCAGGTAAGGGCTCCCATTGCCATCCTTTTCTTACCTAGGCATATCCCAGCTGGCTGATAAGGACAAGGAGGGGGTCGTTGTCCCTTTCCCCACTAGCATGCATGTGTGGTGCTGTGGCTGTTTCTGCCAGGAAGCTTTATTTGGGTGTTTCTGTGTGAAGCCAGGAGTTGGACTCAATGACCCTTACAAGTCCCTTCCAATTCGGGATGTTCCATGATTTTTTCACTTTTTGGAGCCATTGCAGGTCCTTTCCCAGTTGCTCTCAGCACACACTGTACCTGTAGATAAATCCCCCCACGTGGCACTTGTGGGTGAGCCCTGGGATGTGCCTAGGAGGTCTGTGTCCCTCAGGAGATGTGCTTTCTGGGCACCTCCTGCCTGCTGGGGCAGCACCAAGGCAGAGCTCAGTCCTGCAAACTGCTGGGTTGCATCAATGTGCAGAACCACCTTTAGAGCATCTCCTTGTTACTGAGTCAGGCAGAAAGAAAAAAAGAAGGCAAGCAGACCAACCATCCAAACCCAGAAAAACTTACAGAAATCACCTGTACCCATGCCAATTTAGAGAACATCTTTTTCCCATCTCAGCTGCACCTCCTCTCGCTGTACTCACACTCTTGACTTCATGATCAGGCAGTTTCTACCCGGCCATGACGTGCTGGTGGATTATGCTGATGCAGCTGATTCCCACCATATCATGATGTATGGATATCTGTCGACATAGATGAGTGTACAAACAACGTTTCTGTGGCTGCTTGTCCTGGCTTTCCTTCCCAGCCCTGCCTGGTACACGCAGTGCCAGGTCCCGTGCGTCTCATGCAGCCTCCAGGAAGCGGTCCTCTGTAAGTTACCATGCAATGCAAGCCCTTGCATTTTATTTTACTCCAAATGACCTAATTCCTAAGCCAAATGGTTGTCTGACCGATAGTGAGATGATTGTACCGTGCATGTTTTATTGTCCAGGGTTATTGTGAGCTCAGCTGAATACCCGGTGAGAAACAACGTGTATTAGCAATACCAGTAAACATCATTTTAGTCGATTGGTGCACATATAACTTTATTGATTCGGCATGAAATATGGCAGGCAATCTATTAGGGGATGTAAAGAGAAGCAGGCAGAGCCTGTTTGGAATGTGTTGGGGATACAGAATGGCTTCGGGAGCGTTCATTTTAACCAGGTGTATCGCTAAGGCAAACCCAAGTGATTTGTGTGGCTCCTGTAAACAGTGCCACGTCAGTTTTACTCAGCTTTGTGTGGTCTGCAGCTGTAGATCTATCAGTGCTTTGCAGGCCTGGAAAGATATTTTGTTATATTTTTAGTGTAAAAAGTGTAAGCAAGTAACAGAAGTGAATACACAGGGCATTATGCAATAGTGCTTGGGCTGTCATGGAAGGAGAGCAATAGAAACAAACTGCTTCACAGGTCTGCTTTTAATTAGGGGCAACCTACTTTGATAAAAGCACAAAAAACCTGAAAATGTTTCTCCGACTGAAGGCATTTAATTAGAGCCACAGCGTGGATTTCGTCTGTTGAACCTGAAGTCCATGGGTAGGGCGTGGGGAATGCACAGCAATCGGGTGGGCGGCTCTGAAAGTGCCCTTTTGTTCCTCGTGCTTTATATCCGCCTGTGGAGGCTCAGGGGTGTAATTGTATGGACGTTTTTTTGCAGCGTGCTGAAAGCAAACCGTAACGTCTGCGCTGTGTGCTGTGACTGCCTGCTCCCAGCTCACCTGCACAGACCTCCCTTTGCTGTACGGCACCGCTGGGGGCTTTACCCTGCACAGGGGGTTTGGGTGCTGTGCTGTGACCCGTAGCCACGATGGGGACTTGTGTGTGCACACAGTTTCCTTGGGGTCTTCGTTCATGTAAAGCAATAATGCGAGGGAGCCCAGGAGGCAGGGAGCTGCTCGGTTGCATCCTTTGCAGGGTGGGATAGCAGAGGGAACAGACACCCCTGACATCCCGCTCCCGTTTGGCTTAATTCCTTTCTAACCCAAATTGTCTTTGCGTGTCTACTTGCCTGCAGCCCAGGACCTGATTCTGCCAAGGGGTCAGTAGGGCAGAGCCCTGTAGAAGTTAATGAGGCTCTGGGATTGATCTGGTTTAATGAGGTTTTCTTCATTCTCCTCTGTTTGCAGGATCGTAGCTGTTTGCATAGGTACTGGGATCATAGCAGAGGGTTACCCAATCCTGCAAAGCTGTAGGCAAACAGCTAAGCAAATTGCCCTTTGCTCGGGCCAGCGCTGCTGATGCTTGCAGCCTATCCCAGCAAAAAGAATAGAATGGAATAAATTGGGTTGGAGGGGACCCTTACTGGTCATCTAGTCCAACTCCCCTGTGATGAACAGGGACACCCACAGCTCCATCAGGTGCTCAGAAGGTGAAGGTATTGGGAGTTTTGCCATCACCCCCCCTGCTTGCTGCAGCTCCCGGGGGGATGCTTTTGGAGACCCCGGCATATTTGTGTAACTCATTTGAAAGGGTGTGGGGACCTGTCTAGATAAAAGATGCTACCAAAAATGTCACAGCGCTGTGTTCTTTGGGATGTGTTTCTACATTTGTTGTTAAGCTTAGCTACTCAGTTCTGACTCCCTTTAAAAACTGCAGTTGGAGAAAAATGCCCGCTCTGCGCTCTTTTTTCCTGCACATTGGTGACCTCTCCCTCGGCAGTGGTTCCCCGTGGAGAACTGTCAGGCGTTATGCAGATGAGATTCCGAACAGTTGATCATTCCTGCCAGGTAGTGGGGCTGGGAGCAGGCAGCTCCAGAGCAAATCCCAGGGAAAACAAGAAAATGACGTCTCCGTAACTGTTTTCAATTATTCAGTCTCAGTGGTTCTCCTTATGTTTCGAGAAGGAACACGCAAATCTCTCTGGGTCTAGCTTGTTTACAGAGCGCTCGTGGGTTTAAAACACAACCAGCCTTGGATTTCTGTTGTACATTCCCTTCAAATAAATACTGACATAAAAAGAAGGATGCTGTAATTTGTGCCACCCCAAGAGCTAAATCCCGTGCTCCAGCAGGAAATGATCATTTTGGTTTCTTGGAACAGCTTCGCTCTGATCTTCCAAAGACCGGTAGCCCAAAAAGAAGGAAGCACAAACTTCCTCGAGGCTGCTGAGCTGCTCTCTGGTGAGGTCTGGTGCCTTTGAATGGAGGTCTTGGAGGATGAGGTGCACAGGTTTGGTCTCTCTTCCCGTGAGCAGCCAAGCAGTGCTGTGGTTGTTTTCAAACGAATGGCCCTGGGTGCTTGGAGTGGAGAAATGCTCGGGGTGAGTCTTGGTTTGAAACTTCTACTGTGATCCACCTCGAGTTTTAATGGAACTGTGGCAGTGTTACGATTACCCTCGCCACTTTAATTACTTTCTGTCTCATTCATGTATGTTGATGGCTCCCATTCTCATAGCTTAAAGGAAACTTTCTATAGAAACCAGCAGCCAGTGCTGTTAAAGTGAGCCCTCACCAGATATCCAAAGCCTTCTTTAAAGAAGAAGCCTGGCATAGGCCATTTATTAGGAGTAATTAATTGTCCTATTAAAAAACCTAAATGTTTTGGCATTTCATTAATAATACATAAGCAACCAACAGGCTATTTGTAGTGTGTTACTTTGTTAAAGCTGCTGTAAAAATTGTCATTATTGATATATTTCATGTTTATAATTACTCATCTGTGACGCACTCAGTCTGTTATGAATAATCCATTGTATATTGTTTTCTCAAATAGGCTGCTTGCTCAGCGTGCTGGGGGTGCCAGCAATTGCTTCTAATAATGTCTTCATGTCTGATTTATGCGTGTGAAATGAGTGCAACTGGGCGTGAGTAAGGGAGCAGAAGTGCACTCAGAGAGCTGTCCTCGGGACGCTGATAGGCAAACACCCAACGGTTGGAGATGGAGGAGAAAGTCGTAAAGTCAACAATGGTTGGGTTGGAAGGGACCTCAAAGATCATCCTGTCCCAACCCCTGCCGTGGGCTGGGTCCCCCCACCGGCTCAGGCTGCCCATGGCCCATGCATGACCTCGAGGCACCTCGGGGATGGGGACATCACATTTCCCTGCATATCTCCAGCTCGGAGCTCAGGAGCTCATACTTGGCTAACGCGTGTCTTCCAGCGAGACATCTGCTCCTGTCTGGGAGACAGCAATGTGTCACTTGGCCTGGTGCTTCGTTCCAACGGTTAATCACCGTCACCATTAAAAACCCTTGCTTAATTTCCAATTTGCATCTTTATAGCCTCAGCTTCCCACCGTGGAAGTCTTTCTCCTTTAGATTTTAAAGCTTTTTAGTAGCTTGCGTTTTCTTCCTCTCATAAACTCTGATCATGTCCATAAAGAGTCTTTCTGTCGTTTTGGCAGCCTGATGCACGCTACGGGTCCTGCCCTCCTGTAGAGGAGCTGCCCCTGTAGAAAGGACTGAGAGGTGGGTGCTTGCACACGAGGGGCAAAGCTCCATTCCCCTATCTGAAATTTTAGAGGGTGGGAGATGGGAAGATGGAGAGATTATATTTCATTGCTGGTTTTTCTTTTGCTTTTTCATGTCAGCTCAGAAGCTTTCAATCAATAGGATGAGAGGGAACAGCCTCAAGTTGTGCCGTGGGGGAGGTTCAGGTTGGTTATTAGGAAAAATTTCTTCTCTGAAAGAGTGGTGATGCAGTAGCACAGCTGCCCAGGGAGTGATGGGGTCATTGTGCCTGGAGGTGTTCTGGACCCATAGAATGTGGCACTGAGGAATGTGATGATGGGCATGGTAGAGGTGGATTGGGGTTGGACTTGGGGATCTTAGAGGTCTTTTCCAACCTTAATGATTCTGTGATTCTATGATGCTATGAAAGACAACTTTGGTTTGTGTGAAATTTGGACTGAGCTCCGTCCCTGCAGCCAGAGGCAGAAATAGCAGAAAGTGGGAGAAGGAAACCGGAGGGTTTGGGATGGCTGGTTGGGGGATGAATGTGGGGACCAAGAGGAGCTTGTGAGAGTGGGTGGCGTGCGGGTGAGTTGGGTGTGGTGGCAGCTTTAAGCCTCTTTTGGAATAGAAAGGGATCTCTGTATCCTTGGCTGTGATGTGCTTGCCCTGGGGATGAAGCTGTCAGGTCCCTGCAGCCCTCCCTTCCCAGTGAGTTAAGCTGAGGATCACCCTGAGCCATAGATAAAAAATAACAAACAGCAACTGTGATGTAAACCTGTCCCCTTGTGTTCTCACCTGTTCAGCATTCAGAGTGGAACATGTATCATTTTATACTCAACCCAGCATCTGCAGCTCTTCCTTTCTGCAGGATTCAAAGGCAGCAGTGTGGTTTCAGTTGTTTAGCAATGTGATGTCTTCTAAAGTGACCTTCCTCTTCTTCTTAATTGTCAGATTTCCTAGAGAAGGTGGGGAATAAAGCTGCTCAGAGCCATCTGAAGTGCTTTGTAGTCCTCCATCCTGGAAGTTGGTGGCTTGCAAAGTGCCTCTTTGCACTGCATCCATTAGGCTTGCCATTCAGCGCTTGTTTTCTTAGTTTCAGAGGACTTTTTCCCACAGTTACATCCTTAAATGCTGAAGCTTTGCAAAGTCCTTTAACTGCCTGATTACCAGGGGGAAGATCATTGCTGATATCCCCTCCAGCAAGGCAGAGATCTCGATTATTGTGATCATTATCCCAAATAGGGGAGTGTTTTCTTAGGCTAATACCAGTAGGTAGCCCCATCCAGCACAAATGCCATAACACTGTGTGATAAAAGCGGGGGAGCAAGAGGGTAAGGCAACCCTGCTCCCGGGAAGTGGGATTACTCCTGTTTGCTAGCAGTAGAAACAGAGCCCTTTCAGAGGAAGTTTTGGGGCTCATTTGCACTCACAGCCCAATGACTTTGTATTACAGAGGAAATTTGGCTTCCAAAGCTGGCCTGGTGTGCGTGTGGCTCTGTGCAGGGGAAGTTCGTGTCTTTCTCTTCCTGCAAAAGATCTGTTTAAATACAGCCCTAAAGCACCTTTCCATGTGGTTTGGGGGGTTTGACTTCATTGGTATCAATAGCCAGAAAATACAAACTTCCTCAAAGGCTCTCCTCCCTGGGAGCATCTATTTTAGGGCTTTCTTTGGAGGTTCCTTAAGCAGCAGACCTTATTTTTCTCATTTCTCTGGTGCCTTTCTGAGACCCACTCACATTGATTTTGTAGCTACAGAAAAGCCATCTGCTTGAGCACACTTTTCCTCCTCAGGTCTTCTTACACACCTGAGTTGAGACTGATTAAACAAGACGTCTGCATTCCTCTGCAGGAGCTTAAATCCCCAGAGCCCCTTCCCTGCATCCTCAGAGCTCCTCCCCATGCCCAAATGAGACTCTTTGGGTCTTTCCTTTGGTAGGTTGGGCTCATTGTGCATTGGACTGAGTGACTTAGTGCTCTGCCTAGCAGCAGGATGTTGCCAAAGCCACAGGTCTGCAGCAAAACGCTTGACTTGCTTTCCCTTAAGTGTGTTGGCCATGAGCAGATATGTGGATGTAGTCCAGCTCCATCGCTCCTGGCTACAACCCTCAGCTGCTCTCTGCTTGGGGAGAGGTGAGGGAGTCCTCTGTGGTCTCCAGGGCAGAACAGACCACGGAAGCAATCAGGCTCTGTGGATGTGTCCCCTGAGTGGGGTGTTGTGCCTGGAACACGAAGGATCAAACTGCCCAGGGAATGCTCAGATGGTACACAGCATTCTGCTCTTCCCTTTGGATCTGTGTGGAAAGTGCATGTTGTTACACAGCCCGCCTGGAAGGGTAACATTCAGCTCTGGGGAAAAGGAGAGAATTGTTTGGAAGTCACCACTCTCGCTGCCTCAGGTGTTGTCATGTTGCTTGGTGCAAGGAGAAGCATTTAAATGCCGTTACTTCACTTGATGACTCTTTAAAGGCTTTTAGAGTAGAGCTGTAGGCTTACGGATACCGGTTAGGTTTCCCTATCATCTAGTTGCTTCCTGGATTTTCTATATAGTCCCATGTTTTTATTCCTAAGAATCATAGAATGGCTTAGATTGAACGAACGGTACCTTAAAGGTCATCCAGTTCCAACCCTTTGCTGTGGGCAGGGTTGCCAACCTGTAAATAACTTACACTATTGCACTGCATGCGTGCTCTTTCCATGCCCGTGTGTTTTCCATTCCCTCTTCTTCGACCCTTTGCTCAACTTCAGCCAGGTTTATGGTATTTTACTACGTTCCTACCAGTGACCTTTCTGCCTGCTCCACCTTCATACTGATGGCTGTGGGACCAGTGGGCATCCAGGATAGGGACCTGTTAGTCCAGGTGTCTTACCTCCAGATGGGCAGCAGCCAGCATCCTTCGCATTATAGCTGGACAGAGAAAGTATATGCATGGTCCAGGCCAGGAAGTGCAAGTGATGTTGGGTGTTAACGTGCCTGAGGCCACAAAACCAGGATCAACCCTTGGGCATCATTCTGTGCTGCACGTAGGAAGAGGTGGGTAAGAGGTTAGCAAGAAATCTTTTCCAAATTGGTAACTACCAAGGGACATCCAAGATCAATACAAATTGATCCCGATTCCATCTTGTTCACTGATGCTTAAGCTAAACCTTCCTGTTTAGTCGTGGTGTGGATTTTCAATTGGGTCTGAAAGCCTGCTTACAAAATGTATCACAAGAGCTGGGGAAGAATGCAAATGGGGTGAGCGTGGATACATGAGCATTGTTTAGCTGCCTTTTTTTTTTCTTCTTTTTTTTCTGATGGCAAATTTCTTACAAACATCTTGTAAATCTCATCAACACGGTTGTGTTGAAAGGGATGGGCTGGCAGTGCTGGGTGTTACGAGTCTGTAACCTGCTGGTGAGCATGGCACAGGGAATCAAACCTTGACAACATACATGATAACATTTCCATACCTGCGTTTATGGGTTCTTTGAGGATTTTGGGGTTAAATGTCAGTGCTTTTGTGATACTATTCAAGGAGATTTTGTTGCTTCAGAATCCCATTATGACTTTGATGACTTTCAGCTTGCAACATGCTTGGTGGGAAATGGGTCTGCTGGGGTTGGGGAGCAAAGTGCTACCCTCTTGCCTGCTGCAGTGCTTGTATAACACTGTGTGATGTGGATGGAGCCCAGCATTCTCCCTGCTCCCATCCAGAGGAGTTGGGGGAAACACTCCGTACCCCATGATTCAGCACAGGTATCGCTGCCTATGGGCATTGCCACGGCACAGGGCATGTCCTATCAGCACCAGTTCCTTTCTGTGAGAGTTTTCCTTGGATCTCAGCTGGCACTGTAGGAGTGGCCGTAAGATTTCTGTGTTTTCTGCACAGACTTTTGGGCTCAGCCCAAAATGAATTAGGACCAAACGGGCTGTGCTAGAACAGACCTCTTGTTCCCAGATGGGCATTGGTCACTGCATATTCACATTAAGCACAGCGAGCTTTGCAGATGATGGTGCTGTGCTTTGTGAGTTCTCCCTTATATCACTTATTTTTCCATTTTCTCTCCTGCTGTGAGGCTCTGCGGCAGCGGGGTCCCACCTGCAGGACAGAACTTGTGTGGGTTCCTGGCTGTGGGTCCGGCGCTGAGCATCGCTCCTTAGAGCTGGAGGCAGACTGAATTCCAACATCTCTGCAGTGCTTCTGTTGAATAATACTGGACTTTTAAAATAATAGCATACCTAGGTGATGGAATTAATCCAGAATTTCTCACTCTGAGCTATCATGGGTCCCTCCTGGTATGTTAAAATGCAGTAGTGGATCCCAGGTGGGGGCTGATTTTAAGCACATCAGTCCTCAGGGGAGATGTCTTGTCGTATTGTTGTTTTTTAATGCATTTTTTTAATGCTTGTAGAAGTGAGAGCGATATCGGTAGTGCCTCAGAGCAGCACAATGTACAGCACCGTCCCTCCGGTGCGGTTCCAGTGCCCCAGCCCCAGTTCAATCTCTCTATAATTTGGTCAGCTTTTGAAAAGCAGTGCAGTGGCTGTTACATTGGGCTCATGATTATGGAGAGAAAGAGCGGATCGATTCCTGTCTGGATGCCGTATGGATGGGCTGGGAAGTGATGAGGGTGTGCAAAGTGCCTCCCCAGCGCTGCTTATGGGGTGCAGAGCAGCACCAGGGACAGCGGCAGCCCCGTGCAATCCAATGGGGACGAACCCCTTGGCGCAAAGCGATGTGTCAGAGCGAGCATCCGTCAGAACGAAGTACATTAATTGGCAAGTGCTGGGAAATTAGAGATGTGCCTAATGAAAAACGAAAACCTTGTTTACGGTTTCTAATGCGCTGCTGAAGAAGCTGGCTCCCAAATAAAAATACTTAAAATTACGATTAGGATTTATTTACATAATTACTGCCAGAGAGATTCTAGGGAGACGTGCTGAGCAGCGCGAGAGGAACTTCGTGCCTTTGCTTCCCTCTGTCTCAGGGTTGGTTTGCTCTGGGTGAGTCCATTAAAGCTTTTACTAACTCGGTGAGGCAACACATCATTTGTTACATAGTCCATAGATATGGGTATATATATTTTTGCTTTATTGACTGTGGTGGGAACATCGGGCTGTGGAAGAGCCAGGTTATCTTCGTAATGGCACTCTTGGCTGGGGTGTGATGCTGTAGGTAGCACTTACCTCTTTAAGGCCAAGAATCCCAATGTCCTGGCACAACTGGGTGAGCATGTCCTTGGAGATGGCTTCAAATGGGGCCACATCCCTACAGGTGTGCAGGGATGTGGGCTGCCAAAGCTGCCCTATAAATATCAGGTTTTTAGTGGTGCTGGGTGGGTGGCTCTGCTGGCTTTTCTGATATGTGCAATACAAAATGCAATAGATCCATGATGGGCTGCGCTGATTGAAACCAGCCAAGGAGATGACAGATCTGCCTCTTAATATTCCAATTGACTTTGTCAAACTTGCCTCTTTCTTCTGTATCCTAAATCAATGTGTAAGTGCTGCTGACAGTAATTTCCACTTTTGTCTGTGCAGATGGCTGCCCTTCGCTAGGCTGCGGTGTTTATACCTGCTAAGTTTGCAAACACATTCCCGCTCCAGTCTCCCATTGAGCAGTATTTTTCCTTTGCTGTCATGTTTGTGAAATGAAAATGTTCTTCGTCAGGCCCTGCTTGAGTGGGAATTTTCCTTCTGCAGCCTGGAAGGAGGCGCACACTGCGGTGTGTGCTGTGGGTGAGGGCTGAGCCACCCCCAGTTGCTCTGGAGCAGGGTCCATGCGTGGTTCTGAAAGCCATAGACTATGCCTTATAATCGCATGCCAGTGTACACCCCTATGCACTATATTATTATTATCAAATGCTAAATCTGTGTACTGAAAGCTGCAGTATGAGTGTTAGGGAGTCATATTTTACTACAGTGCTGCTGCTCTGTCTCTGCTAACTCTTGTCCTGCATAAGGAAGAAGCTGCTGCTTTTTCCCCCATTTGTTTAGCTCCTGCTTCAGACCTAAATTTAATCTGCAATCCATCAGTCATGCACCCAACTTCAGTGCACATTTCCTGGCGTAGGATGCAGAAGGCACTGGGCCGGGAGGCAGCTCCTTCAATGCAGGTGATGGCACTGCTCTGAGTGAGCCATGAGAAATCATTAAAATCAGCCTTTCACTCCCCTTTTGTCTTGTACCCAGGGAGAAGATGCCATTCCACCATGTAACAGCTGGCTTGTTGTACAAAGGCAACTACCTGAACCGATCGCTCTCCGCTGGCAGCGACAGCGAGCAGCTCGCCAACATCTCCGTAGAGGAACTGGATGGTGAGTGATGTCCCTGCAGTTTTCCTGGGGGTTTCAAGATGGGAAGGGCTCGTTCTCACCTTGTCATCAGCACTGACATGCAATAACCTGAAAGGTGTTCTCCCAATAAAGGTTGGAAGGGAGATGGCTCAGCAGGTCTGGGACAGAGAGAGCTCCCTGACCAAAGCCATGTGCTGAGCTGGAGGCCGATGGTAACCTTTGGTTTTGTCCTTCTGCCTAGAAATAAGGCAGCTTTTGAAAGAATAAGGCTGTTGTTTTTCTGGGCGAAACTTCGAAAAGGAAAAATTGGACTGATGGTTTTCTATTAAGATGTTTTCAGTCGTTCCCTGGGAACCTGCAGAGCTGAGTCTGTCTTCTTGAGCAATTCTTGTTAGTTCTGTGGCCTTTCAAAAGGTTTCTCTTTGTTTCTCAGTGTAACGAGGCACACAGAAGTGGCTTGTGGCTTAGAGAACTGGAAAGGGCTTTAAAATTCCCTTTTCCAGGTCAGTGATGTGGAGCACACTCTCACATGGACTGGCAAAAGCTAGCAGGGAGGTCACCCACATCTGCTGCCTGGAGGACTTCCACAGTTTCTCCCCTGCAGATTGTTTGCTGCTTGTCCCTTCTCCCCACAGACAGACTGGGAGGCCAGGTAGACTCCCTGTCTGGTTCCTGCTGGGAAGTTCTTATTTCCAGACAATTTGTGGCTCACCAGGGTCGTTTTGGAGCAGCAGTTAATGTTGTTGACAGCTGGTCTTTGAGGGCGTTGGAACTAATTGAAGTTCTTGGTTTGCTTCCCAGTGGACATTTGGTGTGAGCCATGATGACAGTCAGTGGTCTCGATGGAGAACTCAATGGGTAAATGAGCAAGGGAATGGTGCAAAGTGGAAATGGTCTTTCCAGGACAGGTTGGAGGTGTTTTGGCAGAACAGGGCAGCATTTCTACCCTCCATCCCCCATTTCACCTACACTTCGGTGAATCAGACTGTAGTTTATGAGCTTTTTCAACTCTAAACTTCTGGCTTTGATTTTGCAAGCTTGGCAGTAACTTATCTAAAGTACAAACAGGATGTTTTTTTGGGTATTTGTCACTGCTTCCCTTCTTCCCAGTGTGCACTGGAAGCGGTTGAGGTGAGATGAGCAACGTGGCAAGCCTCTGTCATTGCTGAGCTGGCACTCTGTGGACAGAGGGACTGTAGGAGCATCCCCTGAGCACTTTTGGGACACTGAGACTGAGCTGTCCGACTGGGTGAACTGGCTCCAATTCTGTGCATCCTACAGATGGCAAATTGTGCTGCAAGTTGAAACGTAGCTGTCGTCCCTGCTCAGGATGTAGGATGTGGGAAGGAAGCTCACATGCAGAAGTTCCATCCCATTTCTGCACTTCCCACATTGGGTGGTGTCCCTCAGCATCACGTCGCATGGCCCCTTTGGATGGGAGCAGTGGTACGGGAACGTGCTGTCCCTGGGGAGAAACCAGCCCTCAAGACATGGTGGGTCATCTCCATTAATTAACAGCAAATGAACTGAATTAGGCGTAGAGAAGCTGCCTTTTGAGAAGGCAGCAACCGAGTTGCTGCTAATGTGAGTGCTGCATCCATTTAATTTGGTCCATGCCCTATTATAACTGTGCTGCTGAATTGGAGAGCAGCAGATTTCATTCATCTCTGCTCACAAAGAATATCCCCTCCGTTCTTCAGAACAGTTAGAGCTCTTTAACTAATCATCCATTTATTCTCTGACTGTTAAGCACGGGCTTCTTGTTACAATTTAGTTATATGTTTTTTTTTCTGACAGCCTTTTGCTTTACAAACACCTATCTTCAAGGGCTTTATATCTCTGCCATGAAGATATGCCCCAGTTCTCAGCTCAGCAGAGAAGAGCTCAACCTCAGGCTGTTTTTTTTTCCTACCTGTGAATGCAGAAATGGCACTGAATTGATTCGCATATGCTAAAGCCAGAGTAGCCTAAGATGCTGGAGATGTTTTTCTGTGTGTAGCTACCAGAGCACACCTAGCCACTAGAAATCATAGATAACTTCAGGTACTGGTACCAGCATATTGCCCAGGTGTGCCAGGCCCCACTGGCCACTGTCCAAACCCAAATCACAATGGGGCTTTTTGCCCTCAAGCCTGAATTATCTCAGAGCGAACGACAAAGTGTTCTTCCTTGAAAAGTTACTGTCGTTGTATGGAAGCTTTGTGGATGTATTCAGTTGTGATAGCTCTGCGCCAATAATGTGTTTGCGTCTAATCACACAGGCTGGGAAAGAGATGCCTAATTCCCTGTGGTTCTTTTGTCAATGGGATTTGGATCCCAAGGCAGTCCCAACCTGCTGGCTAATTCCAGGCTCACGTCCTAAAGCTTTAAAGGTTTAATGTACTTTCTGGGGAAGTCAGTGGGAATTTTCAATACCCGTCCGTGCATCTGACTTGTTGACAACCAACAAGTGTCCCAGCCCTTTTTTCCACATCTGGCATTGCACATCTCTGTGCTGCTTGTGTTGTGAAGGGTTTCTGTAGGTGTGTTGGCTCTGGGATGCCTCTGGGATGCTGCAGGGCAGTGCTGCCTGGCTGGGGCATGGCATTGCTACTGCTGCCATGGATGAGGGATAGCACGGAGATCAGAAAATGGAAAATATTTGTCTTAAGGCAATACAGAGAGGGAAGGAATCCTTTTTTTTTGGTTGAAAACACACCGTTCATAGCAGTGTGCCTTGAATGCTGCTTTCCTCTTCTCCCACTGGTTATTTTCCCCTACAAAAACTTTGCATCAGCCATCTGTTGGCTTTGACTCTGCTCTATTTTCCTCCATCCTGCTCTAAATACTCCACTGGCAGCAAGGGAAGAGGCTGGAGGTATAGTGGAAATGCTAAGTCATGGCCTGAAACAGTGATTGAGTACCTGGTAGGAAGGCAGGGCCAACCCAGGGGAGCTCAGGTGCATCCAGTGCACCTGAATGACTGGAAGTGTGGAGCCAGGATCCACCTCTTCCCAGGACTCATTTAAGGGTTGGCAGTGGAGGTGAGGGCATCTCTTGCTGGAGAACCTTGCCTACCATAGGCCTTCCAAAGGTAAGCAGCTCTTTTCCTTTGTTTCTGCATCCGTTGCTGCTGTGTTTGGGCTTGTTCTCATTTGCTGTGGCCAAAGACTTTGCCACCCTGCTGTTATCTTCCCATCATAGCATTGCACCAATGGCTTGCTTATTTCTGGTGTCGTGTTTGCTGTTTGTGGTTCTTTAGTAGCAGCAAGGGTTTGGAAGCTGTCGCTGTCACAAAGGAAATTAACTGGCTGGAAGCTGTATTAGGCGATGCTTAACTTGGTTATGCCAAGCAGATGATGAGGTTGGAAGTGGCAGGCCATCCGTAACCTGGCTCTGAGGGACCGTGCAGAGCCATGGGCTCTGGGATGGATGTTACTGCCATATGCACAGCCATTTCCAGGCATGAGATTATAAATTAGGACTGGGAGGAACTGTTTTACATATAGATTTTCTGTCTGTTGTTAGGTGACATAAAATTGTGGCACGGTTTGTGTGTGCTCTGTGGTTTCCATATTCCTTTTAAGCTTCTGTCCTCACGTTGCAAACTGCTAGGGGTATTTTTAATAAAAAATGGTGGATGGAAATCATCGAGTCAGGCTTGAGTCATCCACCTCCATAGGCACTATCTAAAGAGTATTGTCAGGAGGTAAAAACATTTCCATAGTAGGAATCTGACAAATATCACCTGAAGGAAGGCACACGCATTCTAAGTAGGCTTTGCAGAAAGTGTCTGTGAAATGCATTCCAGTCGGAGTGCCTTGCAGTGAAAACCCACTTGTGGACCACAGCAGCAGCTATCTGTCCAGAAAGCCATCGTGATAAATCCTTACATGACCCAGATTTCCCTGCAATCTGCCATGTCCATGCAGAAGCTATGTCACTATGCAGCACTGGGGTCATCTACGGGCATCTGGTGGCTCAGACTATGCATCCCCAACCCAGGTGGGGTCTATGGCACGTGCATGGGCTTGGGAAATGTTGGGAAATGTGTTTTTTTTCTGCTTGTAGGCATCAGCCTGCTGCAGTCCCTAAGGCTGACATCCCAAGTGGAAATGGCAGCTCATGGCTTTGCCAACCTGAAGTGGAGACATCAGCAGAGCATCCTGTGCAATGGGGCTGAACTGCTGCCTGCGGTGGTCTTTGAGGTGCGAATCTGGTGATCCCAATGATCTAGGAATTGTTGCAGCTTGTACCCATGTTGTAGGATGTGTTTACCTGGTTCCTGCTACCCGCAGAAGCTTTCTGCTGGTTCTGTGTTTCCTGGGCTCTGGTGTAAAAGTCAACAGTGAGAGTACATTGGAAAACAGCTCTTTAAAATTATTAAAGGGATGATGGATGGATAAATGATGCCCATATGGATTTTAAATTAATAGTTGGCTCCCTGGCGTGCCAACAGTGCAGGCAGAGAGGAGCAGCTGGAGGGGCACTGAGGCTGCACAGCAGCATGCCTCCACCCTTATTGTGCTCCTGGGGCTGGGGGCTCACTGTGGGAGGAGCAGGCAGAATGGTCACACACTGGCTGTGCAGCCATGCTGTTCTAGCCCTATGGAAATATGTGGAGAGAATTGAGGCTGTGGTGTGTGATATGATAGTCCTCGGTCCCAGGTGAGGTGGGGCAGCAGTGTGCTTGAGGAGGGAAATCCAAAGGGACAGGCATTAGTCACTTCCCTGACTCATGGAGCAGCAACAGGGCTGCGTCTGCTCCGCTCGGCGCTTTGCCCATGGAGAAAAGAAAAACACTTGGGAAGGTGTGACGGGAGAGAAACAGCAGGGAGAGCACCGTGGTGCTGGGGATGCAAGGAGTGCCCTGGGGCAGGGTATGGTGAGGGGTCGTGCTGCTGGCTGGGCTCTGGGCATGAGTACAGGCTCCGGTGAGCAGCCCTTTAATTAACTGCATGAGGCTGTATCAAGCTCGTTTTTCTCTTTGGCAGAGTTCTGTTTTAAAAGAGAGGCTCATCCACATTGTCTCCATTGTGAGTGATCATGGCTGGAAATGGAGTAATTTATGGTTTATATTGGGCTTTAATAGTGTTTCGTGTTTCTGAATATAAAACTGCAGCATCACTATGCAGATCCTTCTGTGGGCAGAAGCAGCTGTATCCCTGACTTTACTGAGCTCCTTCTGCTGACGTTCCAGTTGTGTATCATAATGGCAGTGTGGGTTTCCTTGGGACTTGATAATTTCAAGTATGAAGTAGCCTTCATTGAAAGAAAATCATAACAGTGGCCACAGCATCAATATTTTGCACTGTATGAAGTTGTTGCAAGGTGTGACTTGCTGCAGGCAGCACTCTTCCAGGGGGCAGAGCATGGCAGGTGGGTATACAGTACAACAAATGATGTTAGGGTGCATGTTTTGGGAAGGATTCGTGGAGGTTCTGTTACCCCATCCCATATCCCCACTGTGCAGGGCATCGGGGTATGCAAGGAGAGGTTTAACTGGAGCTCCTGGCCCTGAAATGTAATACTGAGCATCATCTCAGAGGGAAGAATCCTTACAGCAAGGGGGTATAAATAAAATGAGATTGGCTGCCAGCAAATTAGAATTACAGGGATACCATCTGGACAACAATTAAAGAGATTGTTTGAACTCCAGTGATGCTGACATAGTTATAGGAACTGGCTGGCAAGCGAGCGAGTTATTGGTGGTGGAGATGCAGATATCCATAGTTTGGAGTGAAGGCTTCTGGTTTATTGTAGCAGAGAAGGAGTCCTTTTAGGATGGATGGGAAGAGGGCTGTATGTTTATTCACCTGGGCTCCCTCACCTTGTGCCTGGCTCCCCAAGACCTTTTGGACACTGCTGTTTCAATTGTGGGGCTCGGTGGAGAGGTGGGCATTTGGTGCCTGCGCAGCCCGGGGGCACAGGAACAGATCCAGAGCTGAGTGTGCTTTAAAGGGCATTTAAATCATACTGAGACACATTTGTACAGATTTTAATATGATTTTTTAAATTTTTATGCAAGCTTTTCAACCAGCTGATTAATTTTTCATGTTTCCTCTGTCCCTTGCCTTACACCCCTGGCTCTGTCAAGTCTCTTTTCTACCAGACAGTGCTGCTTTGTGCATTCAGGAGTCTCATCCTTATCTGCTACCCCTGGAAAGGTGCCCCTGGGGCAATGGGAATGGATGGGGACCAAAATAGGACTACTGCATCCTGGACCAAAAAGGTGGCACGTACCTGGGGCTGGGAAAGAAAGGAGAGCTAAGGCAGTTTTCTCCACCATTTCTCAATGGAAAGGACATCGATGGGCTGTGTGTGCCCTGTCTGTAGCCAGGCTTCACACGTTCTTCCTTTAATTACAGCGAGATTAAATATGTACAGATCTGGATGTTGATGTGACACTCTGAGCTGCAGAGATCAGTGCTGCAGCCCAGCTGTGTGAGCTCACCATGTTTGCAGCACATTATGATTAATTAAGTCATGGCAAGCAAACCTCACATCAGCTCCCTTGCCTCTGCCGGGGTGGCCTTTTACCAAATCACAAACATCTGCAAAAAGCTGCTGGTCTGGAGACCCATTGTCAGACAGGGGCTTCTGAAGAAGAACATTCCAAAGTAGGAATTAGTCTGAATGGTGTTCAGGTATCCATTTCTGCTTCTACTTCTTCCCTGGGATGCTTTGGCCATCGCTTTATGCCTTGGTTTACCTAGCCACAGTGATGCTTGTGGGGGAGAGGAGAGCACTGAATCCACTGCTGCTTGGGGTGCTGCGAAGGACCTCTGGTCAAGCATCGCCCATCTTGCTCCCTGTGAGCAATGGCTTTGCTTTGACCCTGTGCCCGTGTCACTGTGCCCATGGTGACAGCTGGGTGGGCTGGGGCTGGCATAGGGGAGCTCTGAGTTGGCATGGCCCTCTGGCTTTTTCTCAGCTGCTGTGCTGTTGGGATGGGAGATGCTTGCTGGAAATCTTGGTTTCCTGTTTTCCCTTGCCTGCTTGTGGGTTCTGATATAATCTCAGCTTGGTCTGAGTGGAGAAAAGGGTGGGAGCCATTGCTCTGAGCATCCCAACTTGTGGTTTGCATCGGGCAATCTCCTGCAAGTTTTAAGCTGTAGAAAGCAGAAGGGAGAGGTGATGGGGAGCCTCATCCAGTGCTGGCTTGGCTGTTCCCAGAGCTGATAAGCTGCCAGCCAGCTGCTCCTGCAGGTCCCAGTACAGGTGGGTGCAGGGGGAAGGAGAAGGAGCCCCATGGGGACATGCAGCTTTCTCTGGCTTGGCTGGATTTGGAGACATCAAAGGGGATCAGCACAAACCCTTTGAAGTCAGGCTTATCTCCTGCCTGCCTCTGAAAACAGAGGGTGCTGATCCTGCAGGGTGACTGCGGTGCTTGGGGGAGGTGGGTGCAGGACCCCAGAGAACATTAATAGCAAAGGCAGTGCAGGCTGAGCGTGATCTCAGCTGCCTTTACTTCTCTGCTGTGACACAGGGATGTTTTCAGGGCTCAGGGTGTGCAGCACAGCTCTCCAGAGCTGGGCAGAGAGGAGCTCATGAATGCTCCGTGAGCCTCCTCTGCCAGAGCAGCCACTGCAGCATGGGCTGGGATCGCTGCAGCCCCTAAGGCCGAAATAAGTTAAAATACTAGCATTCTGCAGGCTGAGGTTAGACTGAGGTTCCATGCCTTGCACATCGTTTGGTGATGCTGCTCCATTTGGTCCTGCACTGTTGGAGCTGTGCAGGATGGGCAGGGATCTGTTTTTTTTTCCTCCATGGGTGTTTGCAGGGATGGGACTGGTTGGATCTGTGGCCAGTGGGTCTGGCCTTGAGGGCAGAAAGTGAGAAAGGTTGGTGTGGTGCTGTTGGGATCAGTGGGATCTGTGTGAGCATCAGGTGAACCCAAATGTTTGGGTCACAGAGTGCACAGAGCTGGAATGCAAAGCCCTGGCAGCACCGAAGACATGGAAGAGTGGATTGGATCAGAGATCTGCCAGGAACTGGGATGGCTGCAGCAGGCAGGGAGCTGTTCTGCCCCACACTGTGTTCTGCAGCAGCAAGGAAAGCAAGGAACACAGCTTTCATAGAGGTGGTCATTTGGTATTTTTAGTTATTGCAGAGCAGCATGGAGTTACAGTCAAAGGTATCATTTGGTTTTTATAAGAATTATGTTGGAAAAATGAAGAAATACACCAACAAAGCCTTGGGAATGAAAATGTACTCTCACGTTCCTAAATGCAAAGCATTAAGTTGTCATTTAGGAAAAATCCCTCTTTCTAAATAAGCCATTAGAGCACAAACCTATTAGCAACGTGTGGGATGAGGCAGTATTTTGTGTTTTAGGATTATTCTGTTGGGCAGTTCCTATTTAATTTGCCAGGAAGTGCAAACTTCATTACATTTCTTTCAACTAAATCTAATCCGGGGCATGAGATTTTTGTGAATAGATTTGGATGGGGAGGGGAAAGAGATACAGCTGTGTAACTGACTGTAATTGCTATTACTTCCCAAAGGTAAAAAAGATGGGGAGCTTTTTTTTTCTCAGCAGTTCTCCGTGTTTGCACAAAAGGAATCAATCGGCCTTGGCACGGACACAGTCGTTGCTGCCTCTGAAATGTGGTGTTTGCAATGCATCTGGTGGGGAAATGCCCATCACAGGTACTGAAGTGCTGCTTGTCACCACTTTGTGACTTTGATTTCAGTGCTGCAGAAGGGAGAAAGTAGAGGGGGAGTCGGAGGATATTGCATTCAAGGCTAGGCTGGATGTGGCCCTGGGCAGCCACGTGGCGACTGGTGGCTCTGCCCATGGCAGGGGGTTAAAACTAGATGAACCTTGAGGTCCTTTTCAACCCAGGCCATCCTGTGATTTGATGGAATGATGCTTTTTCCTGCTTCTCCCAGTGGGAAGGAGGAGATGCTGTTGGGCTTAGGCTTCTTCCATGGGGCCGTACCTATGGGGCTGGCAGTGAGACTCAGGGCAGGCACTGCCTGCAGGCTCAGCTGTGTAAATAAGGGGTTTTTCAGTCCCCCAGCAGTTAATAATGCGGGGGGGACCCACTTCTGTTGCAGCCAAATCAGCACATTTTTATTTTTGCGTCTTCATTTTCCATGAGCTGGGAGAAATCTGCTCTGTTCCAAAACGAAGTGTTTCATTTAGATTTTGAGCTGTTTGACTTATTCCTGTCCTGAAGGTGTGGCAGACTCACACCTTTGAACTCCCCGAGTCCTGTGCTTCCTGCAGGGCAGCCAACCAGCATGGTACGTGTTGGTGGGAGCCTGGGGTCACCATCCCTGGAGGTGTTCCAGAGCTGGGGGGATGTGGCACTGAGGGATGTGGGCATGGTGGGATGAGCTGGGGTTGGACTGAGGGATCTTAGCTGACCTCCCCTGAGGTCATCAATGATTCTAAACTGCAAGTGCTTTGTGCTGTCACGGATGCTGTAATTGTTCCATTGATGAGCTCCATGAGCCCAGCCCGGGCTGCTGGCAATGCTCAGCAGTGCTTCTGAGCAGTAAAAGGATATGAATTTGGATTGGATCAAGATGCAAAAAGAAAAGGTGCTTTTCATCCTCCTCCCCATTCTGGAGCTATGTAAGCGGTCAGGTAGCTGATGACTTCCTCAGAGTTGATTTCAGTTGCCTTCCAGGCTTGTTTCTCAATAGCTTATTTTGTGATATTCCTCCTCTTTTTTTTTTTTTTCTTTTCTTTTTTTCTCCCTCTCATTTTTTTGCAATAAAGGCTGGAATATATGAGCAGGGGAGGTGGAAGCAAAGCAAATAAAGAGCCTGGCTCAGTGTGGGCTCTGGAGGGAGGCTGTGTCTGGCCGCAGGCTTTCTGCTGTCCTCCGCTGGGGTCCAGCATTTCCTCCCTGCCCTTGCTGGCTGCTATGATAGCACATAGCAGACATGCTTTGCTTGCTGTAAGCCCTGTCGATAAGGGCAAGGCTCGTTGGTCACATTTAGTGGGAGAAGGTCACATAATAAAAGACGTGGAAGGATGTTGGATAAGACAGGCACTTTATGAGTTGTTCCCACGAGCTCTTGATGGCTTTTTTTTTTTTTTTAGCAGGCGATTGGAGGAATTTTTTGGCAGGTTAAGTTTGTTGTCCTCTGTGCAACAGTGCAGAGTCAAGGCTTCTGTCTGGGTTCTGCATTGCCACGGACACCTCGTGTGTTGCTATGGCACAACAGGAGTTTGGCAGTGTAAAAGTGCTGACTCAGTATCGCATGGGGGTGATGTCTCTGGTGTTTATTTGCAATAACACAAGCCTGAAGCTGCTGTGTTCAGGTAATTTGTGCTGTTATTGTGCTTCCTGACACTTTCCAGCACCCAAGCAATTCAGGTTTGAAATCACGGCGTGAAGTCCTGGCAAATAAAAACCTCTCCTGATAGCTGCTTGACCTTGGCCCTGTGTGTGTCTCTGTCAGAACAGTGTTTAAACCTGAAGGTTGCACATCTCTGCATTTCCTACCCTGCTTGGCCACGTGGGAGAAACCTTTGTGAGGTGTTTCTTGAGAGGCTGAAGGCTCCATGCCCTCCTCCTTGCTTGGCTTCCAGCTTGGGAAGGGACTTGTCATCAAAATGAAATGTGATTGTTTTGCAAATGTGAGATTCTGATCCCATGGATACAAGGAGCAAAATTCCCACTGACAGAGCTTGCCTTTCGCTCTCTGCAGCTGGAGGAATTGGACAACTGGTTAATCTCTTTGTGTCTCTTTGTAATGGAAAGCCTTTTAGTGCTGGCTCCTTGAGCAAGTTCCATCCCCACAGCCTAGGTTTCAGCATCCCTAAGGTAATGGTAAGTCAGGACATCCACCTGGTCCTGGGTCTGCCTATGTCTGTGTGTGTGTGTGCACAAACACGGTTGGTGTGTTGAGGTATGTTAGTTGGCAGTGGCTGGAAGCCTGTCCTGGCCTTGCTTGTGATGCATCGACCCAAGGCTGGTGTAAGCATTTGGGCTGAGAATGAATGATGGAAGAGAAATAAGCTGTTTTGAATCTTAGCCCCTTGGGTAATTACCAGTGTGGTAATTTATGTAGTTCATTAGTAATCCGCCAACTTCCTCCAGTCCCACTTGCGTCTTCCAGCCCTCTGGGGTTTTGATGGGATGGGAGCAAAACAAACTAAAACAATGGACTAAAGGAAATCTGGCATTGGCAATGAATGATGCTTGGGAGCTTTGAAGCTACTGGGTTCTGGAGTGGCTCTGCAGTGGCTATCTGAGCTTCAAACCATGTGTGAAGTTACGTGAGGAAATGCTGGGCAGCTGTGACTGGCTTTCATGGGTGTCAGCTCAGGGATATATGTAGGAATTGTCAAGCCATAAATGCTTGGTGGGCACTGGAGTGACTTTTTAATTTTAGTAGGAAAACCAGAATGTGGCAGCCAGAAATAAAAGTGATGCAAAAATAGTAGTGGCCTTTTTGGGAAGAGGAAATAATATTCCACTAAGACAGCAACCCCAATTAGACGGGAGCCTTTAGAGAAGTGAGTAGCTAATTACCTAGATAAAGATGAGGCAACTCTTGCACAAGGCAAACAGATTTATTGGGGGACATTTGTCTATGTGCATATGCCCAAGATGTTTTATGTTCTTGCCACAAACCCAGAATTATCTGTGCTTTGTAAATATTGTGGTTGATGGCTGTAAAGATTTCCTGCGAGATCAAGTTGGAAGGAGTCATTTGGTCAACCACACTTACCAGAGTTGAAGAACTGGAGGATTTCTTTAATGGTTCAGGCAGCCGAGGAAGCTTCAGGGACATGGCCAAACACACAGCCCTGGGTTAAGTAACCATTGGCACTTGAAATTGAGAGCCATGGTCGGTGGCCTGGCGTGACCCTTCTGGAGCAAATTGTTGTTTTTAAAAGCAAGTTTGTGATGGAGCTTGACACAAATTCCTGCAATGGGCACCATGTATTAGTTCTGTGACTGGGGTGTGGGAAATGGTTCGTGGCTCAGCTGCTCTTGCAGCAAATGAGAACACCATCTCACCTTTTAATGTCAATTCTCATCACTTCTGCACATCTCCAAATCGCTTACGTTTTGACATTAATAAAAATAGCAGAGAGTTTGGAGAAAGTAGCTTTGGCATCTACAGTATTTAATTTGCAAAAACTTTCATGTAGAGTTTAATTTAGACTGATGAGAGAGGCAGTTTTATGAGTATAAAACTCCATTAATTACAGATCCTGTCTTAATTATAAATGGCTTTATTTTAAAGTGAGTTTTACAACCAAAATTAAGACTTGGAGCAGTTCAATCAATACAAACATCAATTAGACCTGACTTTGTACTCCAATTACTTTATAAAGCTTCCCAATGAAGTGTAAAAAGTGTGCCACTCTGTACTCTTCTTCCAGCCATTCCCAGGCACCAGGAGGTCTCCATGGTTTTGTTAGCAGTTTCCTAACAATAAGCATAGATGAAATAATAACAAGCCTCCCAGTGGTCTCCCATTTCCCTAATAAGCCAATACAATCATAGGGGAATCCTGGTACTCAACAGCTGCTCAGTGTTTTGACCCTTTGGTTGTGGTCCCACCAGGCTGTAGCTGCTCCAAGGAGCTCTGGGATCTAGGCTGGGACACAGTCACTTGCCACGTGTGTGAATGTTTTTAAAGCCTTTTTTTTTGGGTTCATACAATCATGATTGCATGAAACAAGTAGGGATGTAGCACGGTTCGGTTCCTTGCACCTCCTTGGTCGGTGTGCAGCATCCAGCATTGCTGTGCTGACTCTGGGGATGTGTGTCCTCTAAACCCCTTGTCAAGAGCTGAGGATCCAGGCTGACCTAGCAGTAAGGATCGACTCCTGGTGGTGCAGCAGCACTTAGCTCAATCTCTGCTGGCCCTCCAGTCCTCCCTGCAGGTGGAGGTGTGCTCAGCTACAACAAGAGTGTGTGGAACCATTTTCCAGCACCACAGAGTGAAACAAAAGGACCTGAGGAACCCCAAAGAGAACCAAGGGCGCTAACAGATGAACTGAAACCTCTTTTCACTTCTCAGCTGAGGGCAGGCAGCCAGGAAACAGCAAACCTGGGTTCTCAGAGGGCCATTTTGGCATCCCCCTCCCTGCAGCAGGGTGCTGTTCACCCGGGGACTGGTGCCATGTGCAAAGCCTTAGATAGTCTGGTGTTTGGTGTTTAATACAGGACTTAGGAAGCATTGTGAGCTTTCTCTGGACCCAAGTGTCTTCTCCTACCATGCCTTTCCACCTACCATGTGGTCATCCTCTGGTTCTCTTGGACCTAGTAGTAGAAGGAGCAAGCGACTGTAGTTTGACCATGCATGATGTCATGTAGAGCATGTGGAAGGGATGGAGCTAGGTATTAGCAGAGTTTTTATTTCCTTTCTGGTGAAGTAGGCTCTTTTAGTAAAGCCAGGTTTGAGCCGTGGAACTGTTTGAAGCTAAGAGCTGAGCAGCGAGCGACAGGCAGGCAAACAAAGTGGAAACCTGCTCTGAATTATCATAAGCTTTTTTTGTTGTTCTAAGCCCTTTCAAGCAGAGCCATTTGTACTGGAGCAAATTCTCCCAAGATATTTTTAGACGATACGAGCAGAAAAATATCACTCCATAGCAAGCTGTTTACAAATCTGCTAACCTTGTTTAGTGCTAGTAAAACTCAGCTTGGTGTGCTGCGGAGCACACTAATTACTTGACAGAAATTACGCAACAATGTCTTTCTGATGCGCTGTATATTGGCTCAGCCCTGCAGCTGGGCTCGTGTGCAGCATTTTGGATAATGAACTGGGAATATTTCAGCAGCTTTTCCATTAAAACAGGAAGAGTGAGGGAGGCAGACTTTGCCAGCTAGCCACTGCTTGCTGCCCTTTGCTTGAGTGCTCGTTTCTGTAATGAGGCTGTCCTGCACTTGTTTCATTATCCTGTGTCTGGTTGGTGGAGGTGTCACCCTCTGTCACTCACTGGACTTTGGTTGACCATGGAATGGGACTAATGGCCATTCCCCATTGGGTGCACAGAGTGGTGGGATTCACATTCCGTGCTCACAGGGCTGTAGGAGTACCTTGGCAGTAGGGATGGAGCTCTTTAAGGAAAGCAGAATGGGAGTTGCCTCTCATCACTGCAGCCTGTCTCTCTCATGGGCATGAGGCACAGGGGTGCAGCTCAGCTCCTGCCCCAGTGCTCCTGCAGCAGCATTGGGGACGCTCGTGTTCTCATGAGTGCTGCTTCTGGCATTCATAGAATCATTCCATCATTTGAGTTGGAAGGGTCCTTTAATGGCCATCTGGTCTCACTCCCTGCAGTGCACAGGGACACCCACAGCTCCATCCGTGCTCAGAGCCCATCACGGGGCATCCCTAACCTCTCTGGCAATCTGTGGCAATTTGTGCCAGTGCCTCACTAATTGCTGGTGGGATTTCCACCATGAATATTTAAGGATGTCAGTCCTGAGAACTTGTGGGCTTCTGTATTCTACTGGAAAGGGCTCAGCAACAACCTGATGCTTCACAGAAGAGGGATCTTCTGAAGGGTTTGATGGAAGCCCAGTGCTTATGGTGTCAGCTGAGTGTTTAGCAGTGGTTGGATGGGCAAACTGGAAGAACAGATAAAGTTTTGTGATGGCTGGATGAAGACTTTTCAGCCTGGTTGTGGCTGAGGATGTGGTAATGGTGTGGAGGATGAGAATGACAAACAGTTGTTTGTTATCTGATGCAAAGTGAGAGCTGGAATATAGGTGGAAGTTGGAGGAGGTGTGTCAGGAGAAGGGGAGATGGATTGGCACACACTGAATGGTTGAAGTGTGGAATGGGACTGGCAAAACTAAATGTGCTCATAAAAGAAAAAAAAACCTCTGGAAGATGAATCTTGGGAGCATTTGAAGCTGGGTACTTGGCTGAGCATCAGACCTGCCATTTGTGGGCATGCTCCACAGCTGTTTGATCACGGCAGGAGCCTTCCTTAGGAAGATGTGGGCTCAGTTTGACCAACACTGCCTTGAGTGAGCTCCACCCAGACTGTGGGTGATGACAGGGAACGTGAGTCCCCTTGAGAGCCCTTCCAGTTCCCCGCTGGGATCTGTGCCATGCTGCACGTGTGTTGGACCAAGTGCCCAGAGTCAGCAGAAGGAAAGCAGCCCATATGCCACAGCAATAAACTAGCTGACCTGCTGGACTTTTTCCTTCTGTTTTGCTCTCCTGCGCTGTTACTTAAATACACTAGAAGGGAATCTCAGAGTGGGGGTAAAGAACAAACATGGGAATTATCCTTCTGCTGTGTCTCAGCTGTGCTGTGTGGCTGAGGACTGGAGAGCAGCCATCCCATGCCAGGCCCCTGCTGGGCACAGTCCCCCCGCAGGCAGCTGGGATGCCCCCGACGGAAGGAGCGCAGCTGGGATTTCCCTCCTCCCTGTTTGCCTTGGACGCCACCAAGTCCTCCCTTGGAGTTTCTGGCAACCTGCAGCACTCACAGCAGCTTCCCAGTGAGTTCTGGGGATGTTGTTTTTAGTGCAGTAACGTCTCCAGGATTAGCAGCAGTTTTGTCCAGCACAGCAGTGAGCTCAGCTGGGCTGGGAGGCAGAGCTGCATCACAGCTCGGTGCACAGATCTGCAGGTTTTGTTTTGCTTTGCTTTTCCCCATCACTTTTAAAAACACTGTATTGGAAGCTGAGACTGGAGACTAGCTTTACCTTGAATTCAATTATGTAATTAATGGCAAAGCTGCCAAGAACTGTCAGGAGTATTTTTTATTCTTTATTATATTTCTTATGAATGCAAATAGATTAATATTTGTGAGCAGTTCTTCTAGAGTAATTTTATCAAAACCCTTCATTATTGTCATGGGAAATTCAATGCAATTTTAATCTGGGACCAGTTCCACTTTGCAGTTTAGCTAGACAGTGAATGTTAGAGGTAGGCACTGTGTGAGTCTGCAGCATATATTGGGCACATGTAATGGATACTGGGCATGAATAGTGGATAGTGGACATGTATCACATATTTCTAAACATATGTTGTTCTGTATATGTACACTGCTGCTGTGCCTGTGACCTGTCCATGCTGATGTCTTGCATATACCGTTAATTAGCTGGTAGTGATAATGAATGAAATCCTCTCTTGGCTACGTTATGCTGCTAAAAGCAATAGAAGCAGTATCCACAGGTACTCATGCAGCCAAGCTGTGTGACGGCTGCTGATGCTCCAGTGCCTGCTTTATTACAACTTGGGCCACAGTGTTTCTTTCAGTAGCGTGTTTTCCCTCCCAGCACCACGAGACAGCAAATGAAGTATGCACAGAGCAGACCTGCGTGGCACTCTTTGAGGTCTGCTGTCAGATTGATTGCTTGAAGTACATTTGAAATCAAGTGCTGTACGGTCAGCTCTAGATCATCTTGCCATCATTTTTCATGTGCCACTAAGTAAAACCATAGCAAATAATACAGCTGGTTGAAAACAGTGAAGCTACTCGGTCTTGTAAATCTGAGC
This sequence comes from Perdix hodgsoniae, assembly GCA_035772895.1. Lineage (NCBI taxonomy): Eukaryota > Metazoa > Chordata > Aves > Galliformes > Phasianidae > Perdix > Perdix hodgsoniae. The sequence goes on from JAPSGF010000022.1 coordinate 929,338, forward strand.
TGACCTCACTGTCTCTTCCCTTTGCCCTTGAGTGCAGTGTAATCATCATGACATAAATAACAAGTGCGGCGATATAATGGAATTATATGAGTGCTGCTGTTGTGAGCTCTGTAAAAATAAGGCTGGCAGTACTTGGCGGAGCCGCGATCAGCTCTGAAGTAGAGGAGAGGTTGAATTGATTTCCTTTTCCTTTTATCTGTCGGGAGAGGAGGTAAGGAAAACAAGTCCTGCTATGGTTGTAAAGGAGCTCTGTGCCTGCTGGTGGAGCGGCAGGGCTGTGTGATGGCTGCTCTGAGGCTTTTGCTTCCACCCTCTTCTTTCAATCCCAAATTTCCACCTGACCTCAGTCCCTGGAAAAGTGGGGGGAAAAAAGATGAACTGGAAGGTTACTGGAAAGGTAGTTAAAGAACGAAGTGATTATAGAATCAGAGTCATAAAGGTTGGAAAGAAGCACCGAGATCCTATTAGTCCAACTATCAGCCCATCACCACCATGCCCACTATATGGTGTGTGTGTCCCTGTCAGGCATAGTCAGCATGGGTTCATCAAGGGGAAGTTCTGCCCTTGCAGTGTGGCTTTCACCTGCTTGGTAGGTAAAGAGAAAGTAGCAGACATAGCCTGTCTGGATTGCAGTTAGACTTTTGATAACTGTACCTTCCAGGCAAGCTGTCCAGCTGTGAGATAACATGGTTCATATTGTGCTGAGTGATGAAATGGCTCAATGGTGGAGCTCTAAGGGTGAATGAGGCTATGCTTGGCTGGTGAGTTGTCACCAGTGGTGATCCTGAGGGCTCTGTGCTGGGGCTGCTCCTGTTCAATGTTTTCATCAACGGTCTGGATGCAGGACAGAGTGCATCCTCAGCATGTTTGCTAATGACACTAAACTGGGAGATGCTGTTGTCTCCTTGGTGGGCCTTGCAGAGGGATCTAGATCCTTTGGAACGCTGTGATCAGCAACAACGTGAAGTTTAACACAGATAAAGACTGGGTTCTGAACCTAGGACCAAGCAGTTCCAGACAGATAAAGGTGGGAGCCAGTTGGCTGGAGGGCAGCTCAGCCCAAAGGGACCTGGGGTGCAGGTGAGAGCAGCTCAAGGTGAGCCAGCAGTGAGCAGCTGAGAGACAAACTGCATTTTGGGATGCACTAAACACTGCAAGGCCAACTGGTCAAAAGAGATGGGAGCACCTCTCTTATGAAGACAGGCTGAGAGAGCTGGGCTTGTTCTGCCTGGAGAAAAGAAGGCTGCAGGGTGACCTCATTGCAGTTTTTCAGTATCTAAATGGAGCCTACAAACAGGAGGGGAGTCAACTCTTTGAAAGGGTAGATAACTGCAGGACAAGGGGAAATGGTTTTAAGTTGAGGGAGGGGAGATTGAGGTTGGATGTCAGGGAGTTCTTTACAGAGAGAGCGGTGAGGTGCTGGAACAGCTGCACAGAGGCTGTGGATCTGTCCATCTCTGGAGGTGTTCAAGGACAGGATGGATGGGGCCCTGGGCAGCCTGGTCTAGCATTAGATATGGAGGTTGGTGGCCCTGCGTGTGCCTGGGGCTTTGGAGATTCATGATCCTTGAGGTCCCTTCCAAACCCGTGCCATTCTGTGATTTTTCTCATTTTTGCATTGATGAGGCTGTACCACTGTGCATGTATATTGTGGAGCTGTGAGCTGCCTTCCCACAGAGGAAGGAGATGTGCTCCTTGCCTTCAGTTGGCCCTTCTGGCAGTCAAGGTGAGCACAGTGTGCTGGAAATCTGCCTGCAGAATGTAAGCATGAGGATCATCACCTGTGCAGCCCGTAACAGATAGACGTACCCAGAGGCTGAGGTCCCAAACTGGTCCTGCCTCCTGCCCTCATGTTTGCCAACCCTGTGGCTCTGGTTCTGCCTGTGCTGTGGCCAGGGAGGATGGGGATGTCATGATGTAAGGGTTTCACAGCCCTCTTGCGACTCAAATCTCCCCATGGAGAACCTTGAGGAGCTCTGTGCCCAGTGAGAGCTTACCAGGAGTGTGAGCTTCTGTGCGGGGCTGGAAGAAGATGTGAACGTGGGAGTGGAAAGCCCTTGTAGGCTCAAAGAAAGGGAGGCATCCAGTGGCTTTTCCAGCACTGGGCTGGGAGCAGAGCAGACAACAAGGAGGTGGTTTTCTTTTATCTCTTCCCTGCCCACTGCTGAAAGGCCACTGCTTGAATCAGACCCAGTTGGAAGATGAAGTTCTTTTGTGATTTCTTTTGATTATTGTTTATTTTATTTTATTCAGCTCTTGCTGCACCTTTTGTTACGTTCAACTTCTTGTTTTTCATCTAGCTCCTCGCATGTATAAGATATGCCATATATTTTGCTGGCATGTATACCTACTAAAAATACTCTTATCCTTCTGGAGAGAGAAAATATGGAGTGTGTGTGTATGTGTGTGTGTATATATATATATAAATTCTGTATGCATATGATATTCTAAATGACATTTTTCCAATGTTGTGTGTTTAATGGGAGTTCACTAATTAGGTGCATGAGAGGTTAAAGAAGATGATAGTTTCACTGTGCTCAGTTTTAATACAAAGAGTACTACGGTTGCTAAGAGACTGAAACTTCAAGTTTGGAAATCTTCATCCACACTAGATACATTATCTTGGCAAATTGGACTTTCTGAGTTGGCAGCAAATGGAAAAGAGTAACTTTTAAAAATAGAGATAATTTGGATGACGTCAAAGACATCTGGTGTCCTTTTCTAGAAATGTGAGACTGATCTATTTTGCTTATGTGTATAAATCACTCTGCACTCAGTGTGAGGTTTTACTTATGCCTGCATTTGAGTCTGATTTATTAATAAATGTCCTGTATTCTTAAGTTACTTAGCCAGGTATACTTCGACTGTACAGGCACTATGTGTACAACAGGTAATGCCTGTCCTCCCTGTGCACCCTGGAGCATCTGGGCTTCATGCAGCATCTCGTGGTGCCACCTGGCTAATGGGCTCTCATCTTAATTTCCATCCTGAGCTGTGAAAAGTGGGAAGGTGTGTCTGCTCCGAGTCATGCCTCATCATCTCTTAATGCCTTCTGGTCTCCTCAAGTGTCATAGCTCCGGAATTGCAGGGAATGGCTTTGAGTGGCAGCTGGAAATCAGCTCGGGACTCTCCATGCATGAGAGGCAGCAGAGAAGAAAAGAGGGAACCAGAGAAGGAGCTGAAATGGGCAGCACAAGAAAGGGAATGACTCAAAATAGGGGGTGGGAGGAGACGGCACAGGGTCGCTGGGGGAGAAGGATTACACTTGTACAGTGAGTGATGCAGCTGGTGGAGGAGGAGCGCTCTGGGTGGGATGTGCGTGAGGACAGGGATCTGGGGAGGGTGGGAGCAGCAAACATCTGCCTAAGGATTCTCCACCTGCATTCTGGTAGTGTCTTTCCGAGGGATTCATCAGCACGCCAGCGCTTTGAATCGCACAGATAAGGCAGAGCTGTCTGTGCACGTTGGCTTGCAGTGCTGGGAAAGGCTGCTCCCCGCTTCAGGTGCTGTTCCACGTCCCAGACAGAGATGGATGGCCGGGTGTAAATTGTTTCCTCCCCAGTGGGGCTTTAGGCTGGACTTCTCTGTAGTTGGAAGGAACACATTTGAATTTTAATATCATCTCTGAAAGGCAATTGCAGCTTATGCACTTGATTATGTGTTCAGGCTATGAGATTTTATGTTATTTTTGGAAATGTTCATTTGCTCCACAGACCAGGAGATACAGGAGTGGCCAGTGAAATGTGAACATCTGATAGGTTCTTGAAGTATCGAGTGAACGCAGAGTGAAAGGATGACAAAGGCATGCTACGTGTTTTTTCAGGCTTAAACAATGTGCTGTAATTGTGTGTCAGAAGTCATTCAGTTCTGATATCACGCCAGCTAATTAAACCGTCCTCTCTGAAGAGACTTACTGTACTTTCAGCTTTGCTTTTTCATTCTCAAGAACAAAAAAACACCGAAGGCAGCTCTTGTGTTTAGCTCTCACGTTGGCATTAATTTGGATGGGAACCAGGAGATGGGAAATGGGAGCTGCAGCTAAATCTTTGTCTCATTTGAGTGGTGTAAGCCAGGTTCGTTTCCACCAAAGGTGGTGGAAGGAAGGGGAGGACCTTGTGCCATCCCATATACTGCATGCTTATGCTGTCACTGGTCTTTGGTTGAGCTTCCCTCCATCCAAATTTTCATTGATCTATGAGTTGTGAATCCCATTGTAGGTATTGTTTCTGCTGAGTGATCTTCTCTGGTATTTTATTGCGATATTCCTTCATCACAAACCCTGGGGCATAACTCATAGCTCGATGTCCTCACCCAGAAGTGGGATCCCCGTGTTGGGTACAGCCTAACAGCTGTGGGAGGAGCTGGATTTTTGAGTACCGAAGGGCTGCAGGACAAACATGCTCTTCAGCAAGCACTGGCTGGAAAAAATATGGTTGTGAAAGCAAGGAAGCTTGCAAGTCCTTGTAGCCTTTTCTGCTGTCAGGAGACTGCCTGAGTTGGATGACCGAAGTGTCTGGGAATATTTGGATTCCTTGCAGAAAATCCATCCTACAGCAGGCACTGAGCCCATTCTGCAATGTAAAATGGATGTTTTAGCCCTTTTTAAAAAAAAAAAAAAAAGGCAGGTTTTTATTATATTTCAGAGCGGCAGGAGGCAAGCAATTGTTCATTTATCACCTATTGGCTCTGGCTTCTTCAATGCTACCTTGAGGTTTAGAGCAGGTCTTCTGTCAGGGGGAGGTGAGGAGACATGGGAGCCTTGCTTTGGGGTCTGATGTGTGGTCTTTGGTGGGTTTGCCTCAAAACTCTTCACTGGGAGAAGAAAACCAGCTGTGTTTTGAACCATAGGTGGAAAACTTCAGGTTCCCCTTGGCTCACGTTTTAGCTGATCTGGGGAGTCTGCCTGGGCTGCTCCCAGAATTTGGTTGGTGCAGAACCACGTCTTGGTGAACATTTAGCATTTGTCTGCCCCCATGGAAATGACTTTGGGGAATTAAATCTTGGAGAGCCAGAAAGTGCTGCCAAACTCATTCCTGATTTGGGGGAAGGGAAAGGGAAAGGAGAGGGAAGGAAAGAAAAAAGGAGAGGAAAAGGAAAGGGAAAAAATGTTACTTGCAAGTAGAAAATGAAAAGGTAAAAGGTACTTCAACATTATTTAGGCTGTCATTAAAGCTCGTGGGTAAAGAAATCCCTTTCCAGCTCTTCAGCTGCATTGACCATGCCCACCTCCAGTATGCATTTTACAGTTGAATTCTCAAGGCTTGCACAAAAAAAGGTAGAGGTATTCATTCTTATGCTTTATTTTTGTTTGCCTTTGATAACTGGAAACTGCAGCTTCATTCAAATAACCAGTCAGGAGCAAATATTTCAATTGCTGCTCTGAAATGTTTGGAAGATGTGAGCTTTCAGTGCAGTGTTTTTCTTGTTTTCTTTTTGCTCTGTTAATCTTTATTTTCCAGAAAGCCTGTAAAGCTTCTCCTACACCCGTATTAAGCACTTCATAAAGAAAAGCCTCTCTCAATATTCAGGTGAAGATTTCTGCATTGTGAGGGTCCTCAGTGATGTGATATGCTTCGCTTAAACTCCTGAGAAATACAGATCTCCAGATTACTGGACTAGATAGTTTGCATTAGGGAACAGCTTTCAGTTATCCATTTACACCTCCAGTTGGGGATGCTTTTAAACTGGCTTTATAGCATCCCTGATTTGATCACCTGTGGCTGGATGCTGCCTAGAGATAAAGACCATTTCCATTCCCCTCCAATAGCGCTTGATACGGTACAGGAGCAATTTCTGTTGTTACACATGCACCTTCTGCCAGAGGGAACGAAAGTCTCAGATAACAGAGCTCAGATTTCGTGGCGATTTGCAGAGAGTTTGCTGCTATCCGCATAAAGGGATGCTGTGGGACTGCTTTGAAATGCTGGAGCTGTGTTGGTTTTGCACGTGGGCTGGAAGTAATGTTGTGGTGCTTTCCGTGCCTCCTGACCCTGAACTTTGCAGTTGGGCTGGGAAAAGCTTTCTCCAGTTGCTTTATACTTTGTGAATCAGGAAACCTGGACCAAACAGTATGGAGGGAGCTGGGGAGCTCAAGCTAATTGTAATTCCTCCAGTGGAGACGTTTTCCATCAGACAAATGCAGAATTGATTACGTTCCCTGTTGACAATGGCCTTTTCAACTGAAAATAATAGAAGAACTCCATTTTCAGCAATGCTGCAATATTTCGGTTTGAATTTACAATTTTGCTTCTTAAAATATTAAATATCTTGGCCACAAAACACTGGGAATTCACTTTCCTGGAAGCAGCTCCTGCATGGAAATGATAGATGGGCTTTGCTCTCATTGCACCACGAGGCCACCAGAAGCAAAGCAAACTGAAACGCATCGCAGCCCTCCCTTCACCTTGCTGCTGGAGCATTTGAAAGGAACCCTTTTCATCCATTGATTGTGGATGCTGTAAGGCTGCGGAGGAGCAACACAGGGTTGCACAGAGCCCAGCCAAGCTCAGGATTGCAATTTGCCAGCTGGCAGAGCTCCCATTTCGGGCAGTGCCTCTGTACAGCCGGACCTGCTCTGTTTCCGTCCTCCTTCTCCCTGCTCGTGCAGTGACTTCTCCCATCTGTCTGCATTACAGAGAGCTTCCAGTGTTGGGTTTTATCCAGTCTTCCCAGCATCCTTCTTCAGCCCCGGTGCAAATCACCTCGATGCAGAATTGCTCACAGAGTTTGGAGGCTGCAGTAATTCTTGGCCGGGAAAGATCCATGGATGCCCGTACTGTGAAGTGAAAAATAAAGGAAAAAGGATTGGTTTCAAGCAAGGAGTAAATAAGAACTGAATTCCCCATGTTCAAATTTGATTTTGTGTGAATAGAAAGCAGAAATTGCAATTTATCTCTGTCTCTCTGACCAAAATGTTGCTTCTGCCTTACTGCATACTTGACAGAAACTTGCATTGCAAAACAGGGCTCTGTGTTTTTCCTCTGTGTGCTCTGAGCTTGTTTGGCTGTACATGGAAGCTCGTATTCCTGAGCCTCCAAACCATGTAGAGGGAGAGCTGGAGAGGATGAGCAAAAGTCAGATCTGGTTTGCCAAGCTCCTGTTCACAAGATACGCTCTCAGTAAAGCAATTTATGTGTTATAATCACTTCGGCTTTTAAGGAGGAAAACTGTCTTTTTATGGAATGGAGTACATTGTGCAACTTGGGTAGCAGAAAATTCACAGGAACAGTCAATTTTGAGCTGGAAATCTTGAAGTTATGGGTGTAGCGTGGTCCTTCTGAGAGGCAGTCTCTCACCTTAGGTGGCAAGACTGGAGGAAAGAGTAATGGAAATAAATCCAAGGAGCTGGGGATGAGTGTGGTGATAAGGAAGGGAATAGGGGATGGCTGAAGCTGTGTCTCCACCACTGGAAGAGCAATGAGTAATACCTCACTGTGATTTTATGTGTGTGAAGGCCTATCCAAGGGTCCAGAGCAACCTCCACCAGAGATTGAGGAACTTCCCCAGTCCTTAGCGTTGTAAGTCCCTATTAAGCTGGGTTTAATGTGCTGCTGGGTAGCCACGTGGAAGTTAATTAAAGGCAGAGTGACTTTGAAAGCAATTGAACTCCAGTTAAAACTTGGCCCAGGTCTTTCCTGTCCTGACACCAGGATCGTTTGGAGAAAGACAGAAGGATGCCAACATCTCATCACGGTCAGAGCCAACTGTCTGGGTGCTGGTAACAAATGGGTCTCTGCATAGCTGCTCCAAGCACACTATCCTGAATGACAGGTGTCTACCTTCAAATACTGGGCAGTAAATTTTCAGCAGCGAGTAATCAAACTCTTAATTAAGCTCCTTTGCAAAGTCTGGGGAATGGCTGCAAGGGGTGGCAGAGGTGCTATTTACTGAGTGGTTATTCCAGCCAGGAATGCATGAAGGCTGCTCTAGCAGTGAGTCTGCATGGGATGCAAATTATATGTATTAAAAAAAAAAGAATAAAAAATGGACAGCTATTATCTCTACAACCTTAATGTGAGCCGTCCATCAGCAATATTGAATCAAATCACTCTCGTTCTCTGAGATTCTGCAGAGTAAGGTCTTCAGCTCATTACCTATTTATGACCGGCAAATATTTCATTTCTGATGATGAAGTGGATATTGATGTCAATGAAGTAAATCAGCAGCTCTCACATAATACAGGCTTGCTTCTGGCAAGCTTGTTTTTGAGTTAAACAGTTCTCAACATGGCTCAGCTGTTCCCAAGATTATATGTACTGAGCAGGAGTTGCTCTGAAGTGGGGCAGCGTTATGGGAGGGGAAATGTAGGGGGTTGGAACCACATGATTATTAAGGTTTCTCTATGAATCTGTGTGTTGTTCTGCTGTATGTAAAGGATCAGGGGAGCATATAGATTGTTTCTTAATAAAAAAAGGTGTATGGAAAGAGAAGACTGAGATGTGTTTGAGAAACAGTAAAAGTCAGTTCTCATTCTTGTATTTAGTAGGTCTGTAATTGTAAACGGAAGTTGTGTGATGCGTCTTAAATTGATCTGCTTTCATACTGGTGATCTTTTACTGCTGGGAGTTGGTTCGGGTTTGTTGTTGCTTTTAAATGAAGAACGAGTAATGCATTTTTCCCCTACTTGTAACGTCCTGGGTTACAGCATTCCCAAAAAGCCTCACAGAAGCTCTGAGCCAGCTTGTAAATAGCCCAGGGCTGGGGAGGACCTCCCCCCATTGACAGCTCTCACCAGCAGCACACCTACCTGGAGCAGATTCCGTGGCATTTTCCAGGGCTGAACATGAATGGAGATGAACAAAGAACAGGAGGAGAATGCACAGATCTCACAGGACTCTCTGCACTTTGGTGTTTTGCTCCAGTTGCTGGAGGTCTGTAGCCCTCTCCTCCCCACCAGCTGCAGAGCCATCACAAGAGGGATGTCTCCTGATGGCTGCACCCCATCCAGCATGCAGGTGGGTGAGCAGGGTCTCACGGGCTGTGCCAGGAAACCAAAGTGCCCCCCTGGAAGTGGCCTCGGGTGCAGCACTGACTCTGCACCCATCTCCTGTAGATGACAGTGGTACGTGGTAGAATCTCACATGAAATGCTGAGACCTTTAGAAAAATGCTTTCCATCCAATGAATAGACATGAGGCATTTGCTGATGCAGCCAGCATCCATCCTGATGCTGCTATTTATAATGACTTGTTTGATTGTGGATGCTCAAAAGAAAAAAATAAGCTGCACGTTATGAGTTGTTTGGTTGAGAGATTGGAACCACGGAGCCAAGGATGCATCAGGAGGACTGGAGATCTGGGCAGAGTTTTCTAACAGTGATTGACAGATGATAAACGTCAGTGCATCAACATGTGAAGAATTAACATGAAATCATGGTGGTGCTCTTTTGACGACTACTGCAGTGAGCGCTGCTATACTTAAAGCAAGCATTTACAGCCTAAATTATTTTTCTTACAGTATTGAGGCATAGAAACATAGGCTGGAAGAGGGGAAGCTGGTTCCTCCTGCTGGAGGTGACCTGTGTCCAGGGTGGTTGGAGCCACGTTTTGGAATACTGCAGTTGGTGTGTGTGTGTGTGTGTGTGTGTGTGTGTGTGTGTGTCTGCTCCCTGCATTCAGAAACTTTTCTTTTTCTAATTGCTAGGCTAAATTTGCATGCATCCATTTGTTCTTGGACCGGTATTGCTTTTCACCTCAAATAGCTTTTCTCTGTCCTCTTCCTGCTGTCCTCAGTGCTCTGCAGATGGAAACTAACGGGCTTCCACAAGCTGATTCCTGCTTTTCTCTTCCCATCTCCATTTCCTCCCCTGCACTTCTTTCACTGTGAATATATCCCCCCGTGCTCAGGATCAGCCTGTACCTTTCCTTGACACTGAAAACTAGATTGTTCTGTGCTGTGTACGGTCAGTGGCTGGAGCACAGTGTCTGCTACCCCGCGCATCCATTTGGGATGGAGCCCAACAGGAGCCCCGCTTGTCTCCTTGGTAAAATTCTAACCACAGTAGGGAAATGTATGGGGAAGAGTGGAAGTTGCTGTTGTGCCAAGTTCTTCTGACAGCTGGCTTTCAGCACAGAGCTTCCCCGCTGGCTCCGTGCAATACTGCAGGGCTTGGGCAATTACAGACCGCTCAGCGTGCGCCATCCACAGAGGGATGCAGCCACACTTACGGAGCATCCTTGTGACAAGGAGCGTGACTGCTGCTGTCCACACCGCCCTATCCTCGGAGTGAACATCCTCCAGTATTCCCAATTCAACCCCCATTGCCTGCACTAAAAGGCACCAGTACCTTGTCGTGGCAGATAGCCTTTATTGTTGCGCATTTCTATGGTAATGACACGTTCCTGCAGGTTACTTGGCAAGTGCTGAATGTATTTGGGAACATAACCACAGGAAATGTGATTTCCACAAATAATATTTTTACTGTGGTAGGAAAAAAAAACACAACACAGTCCTGCTGTGTATTAAAAATCCCAGTCCCTCCAAGGAGAAACAAGGCAGGGCACTTTGTTTTGAAGCAGACCTTTCTGAGCTGAGATACTTCACCAGTTTGCATTATCTTTGATATTTTATATTATATTATACTTTTTATATTTTGATATAACTGCATCTGTCTAAGCTGCTGTAGAGCTGGGGTCAAGTGTTATGGGTCTTGGGTCTTAAACAGAAGTCTTTATGTCCTGATCCCAGCAGCAGCGTTGGTCCATGCATGGTTCTGGTGGTGCTGCAGTGGGGCAGGTAGATGTGGCCCCAGATTGCAGCGGAACACTTTGGATTGGGGATGCAGGACTGTTTTGCTGGGATTGGGGTTAACCAAGTGAAATGCTTTGACATTTTCAACTGGAGTATTTTGGGAGGGAAAAAGGGGTATATTTCAATTAGGCTAAAAATGTAGATATTATGACACTTTGCAGTTTGCAGCAAAATAGGAGTGTAAGAATAGCAGATGGAGGGATGGAACTTTCCATTTTTTCAGACAGGCATAGTAGTTACAAGTCTCACTTAACACTTCACTCAAGGACATGCTATTTGCAGCTTTTAGATCATTCAGTTTGTACTTTGGTGCCCAAACTCGCAATTAAGCGAATGGGAAGACTGGCAAGATGTAAGGTGGTGGTAGTCTTCTTCTTACCATCCTAATGAAAATAACCGTATAGGGCTCTGATAGTAATTGCTGTGTACTTAGGGTGTGATAGTTACCGTGCAATTACAGCATTTATTAGGGTGGTATTTATACCCATTGATGTCAACTGGAACCATCTGCAGTGCCCAAGGGTGGCTGGTGGACACTGGTGGCTCTGGCTGAATTTCTCTCTTGGAGCATCGTGATTCATCTTCGCTTGGGAAGCAAAACAAAAAATAATGATGGTTGCCTCTAGTTACCAGTCACAGGGAAATCATCAACAAATAAACCTGCTGCTAAACTTCAGGAATGGATGAGCTGGGGAGGCTAGGAACAGAGTGCAAAGCTGGCTCCCGTGTGCCTAAAGCAGCCACTGATTGTGGAAAGGTCTTCTGAAGGGGAGTGGGTGGGTGAGGATGAATCTTTAAGTCTTTCTGGATGCAGATGAAGAGTGTTAATGAGTTGCTAGGCTGTGTGTCAGGTCTGACCTCAGCAGCAAGCTTTCTTTGTTTCCTTTGGATTGGGATGGGAGAGTTTCCTGGTTAATGCCCAACAAAGCTGGAAAGGAGTCTGGTTCTTTCTTCTGTCACAGATCCCACCAGTGATGGCTCCCCACACCTGCCTTTGCCCCATGGATCTTCTGCTCCCAGATCTGGCCCCTTTCCATAGGCAGGCTTTTTGTCCTGACAACTCTTTGCAGCCTTCTATACCTGGGAATTTAATCAGTGCTGTCTACTCGCTTTTTGGGATCATTAATGAAGATGTTAATAAGGATTCATTAGTTGGATGCCCCATCCCTGGAGCTAGTTAAGGCCAGGCTCCTGGGCAACCTGATCTAGTGCCTGTGGCTAGGTGATCTAGATGATCTTTGGGGTCCTTCCTAAACCAAGCCATTCTATGGGTCTACGATTAGTGTGGGATAAGTGTTGGTCCCCTTGCTCACCTGAACATAGCTCATTGTTTCGCATCGCATGCAGACCATCAGATGGTCTCTTTCTTGTCAGCAGCATCCTATACTGGTGCTGTTTGATATAACTCTGGTAGGGAGGTGATGTTGTGCTACTAATGGCTGCTAGCAGTTGTGTGAGCACTGCTGTATTGAAGTCACCTTGTACAGAGGTACTCCCAGAGCTGGAGAGATTGTGACATGGAGAAGAACATCAGGAGCTAGGCTGGGCTCTCTGGGAAGAGGTGATGCTTCCTGAGGTCAGGATGCAAAATGGGTTATTTTCTGTTTTCCAATTCTGTCTTTATTTTCCTTTCTTTTTTTTTTTTCTTTTCCTTGTCCTTTAAGATAGTTCTGTGCTGAGTGTCTATTTTCCATGGTGGTGTAGGGAATCAGTGCTTATTTATGCCCCAGTGGAGGTATAATCTAGGTATGTGTGCTGGGGCCGATACAGGGCTGCTGTGGCAGCATCACTGTGGCACATACTGCATTGCTTTTCCTCTAAAAGGCAAAAGAGGGCTTTGGTGGGTAAAATCGGGGTAAAACATCCCCATGCAGAGCAACTCAAACTTTCTCCCAAGCCCAGGCAGCAGTTGAGAGATTCACCCCATGAATGCATCCGTGCCCAGTTCTGAGCCAGGAGCATCAGTTGCCATGGTGACTTATTTGGAAAAGTCGTATGGGGAAAGTGCTGGTGTATTTTTAGCTTTGGGTAATGAAATTTAACAGCTGGAAATGAAGGTGAGGGCCAGCCAGGGTGCTGTGGGTTCATGGAGAAGTGTTTGGGATGGCATTGGGGTGGTGCTGGCAGGGCTGTACTTAGGGAGGATGCTCAGCGTGTCGGAGGGGAAGGAGTCACTGTAACGAAGGGCTGATAAAGAGGTGGTGGTACATACGAAGATAAAGAGGAAGCACTGGCTGAGGTTGTAGCTGCTACGTGTACAGTGTACTCAGCCTATAAATAGCTCTGCAAATATACCTCTGCACAAGCAATATTTATAGGCTGGGAGTGGAAAAAGCTCAGTTTGGGGTCGGGTGTCAGTGCATGAAGGATGTTTCGGGTTTGATCAGAGGTTCAGTTATGTGAAAGGCGTGGAGCGGGGCTGGAACTCAGGTGGGGGACCTTTAGTTCTCCAGTCAAGGTTCAGATGTTGTTGTGCACCTTCTGAAATCAGTGTATCTGGAGAGAACGCTTGCTGGACTGGCACTCAGATGCCCCACTGTGAAGCCTCACTACTGATGTAATTTATTTGTATAATTTGGATCAGTCTAAACTTTTCTGAAGGTAGACTCATATTTTATGTTCTGAAACACTTCCTCGGCTCCCTGCAGTATTTTTAGTTTGTCTTCAGCTGTCAAAAGTTTATTTTAAAAATAATTGATTTTGAAGTAATATTTACTGCACTTTAGCTTTCAGCACATCATATGAAAATAGATTTCACTACAGCTGGCAGTGTCTGATGGGATTTGTTCCTACTCCAAAGGCTTCTCTGCGTTCCATCCCAGCACTTCAAGCACTGACTCCAAGCAGCCCCACCACCTCTCCATACCACTGAGATAAGGTGGATCCAGGGAAGTGGTTCAGTCTAAGGAAGCCGCAGCTGATATATAGCTACACCTATAGGTGTAGCTATATGTCAGGTGTGCATAGGTGTTGCAGATCTGGCACAGGATTTGTTGAAATCAGTAAGATCTGCCCTTTGTGCATTGGTGAGCTTTCTGGCTGGGTTAAAATCTGATCGCATCCCATCCTGATAACCACAGCCATGGTGAAGATGAAGCAGGAGGTCAGAGAGGTGCCAGACATCTCATCAAGGGAGGTGGTGAATTTTGATGGGAGGTGGTTTAAGAGCAGCCTTTGAGTTGTAAAGTTTTAGATAACTCATTAGCAAAGACATCACCGAAACATTTCTTGGTGCACTGAGATGCTCCCAGCTTTTTCCCGGGGGGAATAAAGAGCATCCCTCCCTTAAGGAAGATTTCTTCTCAGAAAGAGCGATGCTGCAGTGGCACACCTGCCCAAGGAGGTGTTGGTCACCATCTGGTGTTCCAGAGCTGTGGGGATGTGGCACTGAAGGACGTGGTTATGGCCACGGTGGGGTGGGTTGGGGTAGGACTGGGTGATCTTAGAGGTCTTTTCCAACCTTCAGGATTCTATCATCCTGGTTATCTTCTCCCAGGGAGCAGAGGACAGAGGGGGAGGTGGTGCAGTCCATGGCAGGGCCAAGAGCGTTTTCCTGTCCCTGAGGTTTAATGGCGCGCACAGAGCTGATCAGATCTTTTCCATTCAATCTATTTCTGATAGAGAATAGATCAGTGTTTAATTAGATCTGTTCTCCTGCGAAACCTGCAGAGCTTTCCCTCCCACTTCTCCAATGGAACGTGTTCACATGAATGCTAAACTTCTGTGAGCATAGCTGCACGTGGTGACTTTCCTTACATGCATCCTCATTCTCTGCTGCCTCCTGACATCTCCCAGTAACTCCCACAGTGGAATTCCCACAGCCTTCTCAGCATGGGAGGGGGTGCAGAACAGTGTGGGTGTCTCCAGGTGGTAATTTGTCCCATAATTCAGGAGACTTGACCTGCATTTTCCTGGGGCTTTGCAGGGGTTTGTGCTGGAAGGAGTTACGGTGGTGACTGCTCTGCACGGAGGCAGGCAGTGCCCAAAGTAGGTGTACTAACAGTGTCCTGAGTGAGCAGTGTGCATACAGTGCAGTAAAGGTGACTGACGTGTGGTTAGCAAACCAATTAATTGTTGATTATCTTCCCAAGGACATAATAATAAGGCATCTTGTGTTTTCCTCCTCACAACATGACGCTTCTAACTAACAAATCAGTCCCTCTTTCTCTCTCCACGTCCAACCAAATCCTCCCAAGCAAACCTGCTGCCATTTGGCCAATGTTTTGACAAGGCTTTATTTGGCATTCACCAATCAGAGCTACTTCACCTGGGGAGCTCGGTGGTGGGCTTCAAGCTGAGAGGGCTGTGAAGAGCAGGGCTGGGAGCTGGGCTGCACCAGGGGGTGTTAATGCCAAGGGGGCATATGCCAGAATTGAAAAGCAAACCAAAGTCAGATGTCAGAAGCTGAGCCAGGCTGCAGGAAAATGATGGAAGTGATTCCCTTGACGCCGTCAGCATTTTTATTGATCTGAGGCTGTTTATTGCTGTAAAACAGTTGTAAATTAAAGAGGAGCTGGGGAGAGGGAGAGATGGAAATTGCCTAGGTTTGGTTTAAAAGACGTACACCCTCATTTGTGGTGCTTGGAGAACTGGCTGCAGAGCACTGCTACCTGGAGGGGATGCACCCAACTGCTGCTGTTCTTCTGGGGAAAAAAAGTGAGAGCCTGGTAAGACCTGGAGAATATTGCCTGCCTTGCAGACATGCTGAGAGGCATAGGGCAGGGCTGCTGGAGGAGCCCCAGGGCAGGATAGTGCTTTCCAGTGGAGCAGAATGGCTTTCCAGGTAGATGCTGCAGAAGGGAGGGATATCTGTCTGTAATGAATGCTGAATTTTGCAGTGATGCTTAGCAGAGAAAATAATGTGAGTGTTCATGCAGTTGTACATATCTGTTTGCACACAGAGGTGTGAGTATATGCTTCGGTGAGCATATCATTACATTTCATGTCATTACATTGACTTGAAATTATCAAATATGCCACATTCACATGAGGAAAGGCAATATATGCTGCTGCTTCATCCCATACGCACAGATACACTGATGAAGATGTCTGCCACCATCATAACTCTTTTCTCCTTCCTGTCCCTTGCAGAAATCCGTGAAGCTTTCCGGGTGCTGGACAGGGATGGGAATGGCTTTATCTCCAAGCAGGAGCTGGGCATGGCCATGCGCTCGTTGGGGTACATGCCCAGTGAGGTGGAGCTGGCGATCATCATGCAACGCCTGGACATGGATGGTGAGTCCTCACTGCTGGGTCTCTTACAGTGTGGGGAGCTCTCCCTGAGCACTGCAGCTTTCGTTTGGGGCTCAGGGTGTTTGTGGTCACCGAGGAAAGTCCTGGAAGGATGCTGTGAGGTTGCGGAATCATAAAATCAATGAGGTTGGGAAAGACTTCCAAGGTCATCTAGTCCAACCCCAGCCCACTCCACCAGGCCCACTGCCACATCCTTCAGTGCCACATCTCCATAGCTCTGGAACACCTGCAGGGTTGGTGACTCCATCACCTCCTAGGGCAGCTGTGCCACTGCATCACCACTCTTTCTGAAGAGGAATAGTTCCTAATATCCAAACTGAACCTCCCCTGGTGCAACCCATGCAAGGGAGATGGTGCATCCTCTTGCTGACCAACTGATACAGCTAGATGAAGACAAACCAGCTCTGGCAACCTTTCTGTGTGAAGTGGCAACTTGTATTTCTGTCGAGGCTATTGCAGTCTTTTCTCTGCTTGTTTTTGGCACAGGGATGCTTACTGGGATGTCACTTGGGCACCTGGCAAGCAGCGTGGTCCTGGGGTGCTCACTGCTTCTTGCGAGTGAAAGATGCTGAGGATAGGAGCAGTGCTGTGCCATAATGAAATGTTGCTGGATTTTGATGGAGAAGTTTAGAAGGGTGGAATGATTTTGAGTAACGTCCTGCTGTGTGATCTCCTCAAATGATTACCAAGAGGTAATAAAAGAAACAGAACCCACCATTAACAGGAACAAAGAAATGCAGCATCAGGATGCCAGTGCCAGGGGGGACGTGTTAAATGCCGCAAAGCTACAATCAGAGCAGAGCGCAACGAGCCGGCTGCCTTTAAAATGTCCTTGGTCAGAGCAGGAGGGATGCTGTCCTGGTGCAGGGAGCTGGGATGCAGATCCAGCCTTCTTCCTCTGTGATACGGCAGGGCAAAAGCGTGGAGCAAAGGGAAATGAAGTTACACCAAACCAGATGCAGACGTGGTCTGAAGGGGAGTGCTGGGTGTGTTGATGTGACACCAGCATCCTCAGGGGACCACTGGGAACAGAGCCTCAGGGAGGTGGTGACAGCTGGACATCCCTGGGGACATAGAGCAGATGTCCCTGGGGGATGCAGGGTGCTTCTGCATTCATCAGGCAGGGAGTGGTGATAACCTCCTTGGGGGTGTTTAGAGGCTCTCCTGCAGGGAGACGGCGCACACCCCAGCGGATGGAGATGGTTGGTATTTGAGGCAATCTCTTTCCTGAAAGAAAAGGAACGACAACAACAAAAAATAATCCATCACTTTTTAAAGCATTTTCCCCAGATGTTGTTGTTTGCACCTTGTTATGCTGCGGCCTTTCCTAGCAGAGCAGGTGACTTCTCTTTAGCCTTCACAAAGGCCAGACTCAGTGCGGCGCCAGTTCATGGGGTCTTTTACTGCAACTCCGTGCTTTTCTGGAAAAAGAGCGCTGTGCACTTGGCTCTCCGTCCTGATTCATCTCCACTTATTCCCTAACTCTCCATCTCACTGACTTGAGACTTTGGCTCCCTTCCTGCTGCACTCTGGGACCTGTAACCGAGAGGTGGAGTTACACTGCAGAGTAATGGGCTGCAGATGGAAGGTGTTGAATTCCTGTCCGAGGGCTTTCAGAAAGCTCAGCGTGCTTTCTGCCAAGGTGGGGGTGATCCTATCTCTCTCCTGCAGAGATGCAGCATGGGGATGATGGGTACTGCTCTGGGTCTGCATTGCATTTACCTGCTGCTGCAGTGCTTGGGAGCTTAGGGACCAGGACACAAATCTATGAGGTGGGGAGTCTGAGAGGACCAGACATTAAGACAGCGTTGGGGAATGGGAAATTCCTTAAGCACTGAGCGAATAGGGGAATGTTATGTGAAAGATTTACCTTGCCTGCAAGTTGAATTAATACTGTTCAGCTTGAATTAATATTATGTGGCTTATGACTGCTTTCTCTCTGGTGGGTTGTCTTGGATTTTTATCTTGACTTGTCTGGACTTTTTGCTGCGATTTCACAGTGAGAACCAGCAACAGCTCCCTCCTTCCTTGCACGTTACGTATGAGCATCATTCAGTAGCAGGGCTTGAACACAGCGAGCCCTGGGGTGTGTCACGTATACCCCACTCCCCCAAGGACAGCCTGACCCTGTACACTCCACCTGAGGGCTGCAGAGCTTTTCCTCCCCTTCACAGAGTCCCATGGGCAGTAGAACCAGGAGAGGGGCAGCCGTCCTCCTGCACACCCCACATAAGTTACGAGGTGCCGGCAGGTTGCGCAGCCAGACGGCCGATCTCCACGCAGGGCTGCTGCCAGTGTCTGCTAATAATGAGGTAATACAATTGGCAGCACTTTGTATTTCACGAGAACCAGTCTGACAAGACCTAGTTGCAAGCATGTGGTTTTCATCAGGTATTACCTTGGGATCACTTTTGCCTTGCAGGATGGCAGGGTGTATGCCGGGGATTTTTTAACTGATGGTATTCTAATACTGAGCAATTAGAGCTGTTCTTAGTCTGGGTTCCCTTGCACACCCTGTCCTCTGCGGGAAGGAGGAAGCTCAGCCTGTCTGGGTCAGGATGTGGGGCAGCAAAAGGGTGGGAGCTGGGTGGACAAAGCACCTTGCAGTGTGTCGTCGTGCTTTTATGGGTGTGCATAGCGAATAGAACGGGAGCGTTTCACACCTGTATGTCACCTCCTGCCAGAAGGGATCTCACCCAGCTCAGTAATTAACACAGGGCTCAGCTCCAGAGCTGCCCATGGACAATGCTGTCTGGGGCTGTTGGTGAAGCTCCAGAGCAGAAATGGAGCTGCATTTCAAAACACATTGAGTTGGTTAGAAAATGGGACGCGTGTTGGGTATCTGATCAACTGTCCGTTGTCTTTGTGTAATGAATTATTTGATTTGGTACCACTTGAAGACTTTTTTTTTTTTTCAGTTGTGTTCTCTTTATTGTGGTCGGTTACGTCTCTGCTATCTCACTGCTTTCTCCAGGTGGAAAAGAAACCTTTCTTTTCTTTGTTCTTCTGCTCCTCCTTCTCAGCTTCGATTGCACAGGAAACAGGTGGCAGCATCCTCTGCTTGCCAGCAACATTTTCAGAGTCCCAACAAACTCCCAGAGGATAATTTCTTTTTAAGTATTTCAGGTTCCATGAAACACGGATGTGGTGGTGATTTGGGTATGTTGAGCTGTGTCCCAGCCCTAGCAGCAATAGGTAGAAATGAGAGCAACAAGTGTTTGCCCACGGGGATTGTCGGTGGGTGATGCCAAAGATGCTCAGCAGCTTCTGAATGTCCTCCAGGAGGAGCAGAGAAGATTCCTGCCCATGGGAACCACGAGGATACATCTGTCCTGTGCCATAAAGCCAGTGCAGCACTTGGGTTATGCTTGGGTTACTCATCCGTTGGGCTTTGATGTCATGAAGCAAGGTCACTTTTCGGAAACGTGTGGATACTCTGCTGTCGTGGTATCCAGTGTGTTTCCAAAAGGAACACAGGGCAAAGTGCCTTCTTTGCCTTGTGTTCCTCCTCCCTTGCTGTTCTGTAAGGGCTGTTCCAGCCAGATGGGGGGGAAACCACAGCTGCCATTGGGAGAAATAGTTCAGCTGGAACAGAAACTGAATTAGAGTGAAAAATGAGAATGCACTTGGAATATTTCAAGGTCTCTAGAGAAAGTTTATAAATCATCAGAAATCCCCTTTCATGAACTGCTGGAAGGTGCTGTAGCATTGCTGTGATGGAAGAGATAAAAGTACCAAAATCGAACAGAAGGCAAAGGGTTATTTGAAGCAAATCTCCTCTCTTGGGGAAGGAAGGAGAGAACAGTGTTTGCATTGCTCCAAGCGTGATTCACATCAGACCAGGGCTTTTCTTACATCTTGTTTTAGAGGTTGTGTGTGAATGTTTGCCAACAGAAGGCTGCTCAGGACAGGTGGGCATCTCCAGTGGTTGTGCCTTATGTGGACATGGTGTTTTATTTTATGCCTGGAAATAGAGGCAGGGTTTTACCTTAGTTTATACCCTCGATTCATCCTTAGACATAATGAGGTATTGCGTGGATATAAACTCTGCAGGCTCTGAGAGGTGCATACATTTCTGTCTGCAATCTGAAGAATGACCTGAAATGTTCTGTCAGTTGGTGGAAAGCAGAATATTTTAAATATTTATTTGCTGGCAAAATAATCTTTTTTTCCAGATTCGTCCTATTGGCAGTAATGCTAATAAAAATGCAGAGAAATGGCACATTAAATGTGTTGCCTTATTCAGGATGCCTACTCTTTAAGCAGACTTTAGCAATAAAATAGATGAATGTGTGACTTAAGTGTCAAACTGTTTCGTTACAACATCAGACACTTTCATCCACGGAATAAAATAAGCACTCAGTGCACTAATTAGAGGAGCAGCTGGTTTTCAGTACCCTGGGAAAATAACTTCAGGCTAACAAAAAAAACCCCACAACTATCCAGTGTGTCAAATTGTTTGTTATAGTACAAATAGGAAATACTTTGATCAAGCAGAAGACAAGCCAGCTCCATCAGTGTACAAGCGAGATACCTGCTACCTTTTTGTCAGATTATGTGATACATCAGTGGGAACAGCAGAAATCCAGCATCTCCTGCAGCTTCTTCTTCAGCAATTAAACCGAATGTGAATTCCAAATTACAATTTGGAATGTTCCCTAACTGGTTAGGAGGGCTGTTTGTGGAGCTATTCATGGTGACTCTTGGTGGCTCCAGGGATGGTGTTGGGCTACCAGATGTCCCCCTAAAAGCTCTCTTTGCCATTGTGTTGCTATTGGGTTGGGGTTGGAAGGGGAGCAGATTTGCTTGCTGACAAATGTTTGCCTGCTCAGACTGGTTTGTATTGCTCTGTGTGGTACACTGATGCTACAGAAATGAAATGTTTTTTAACTTCCTTTGCCTTTTTTTCACAGTTTTCTTGCCGTGCCTCATTCACTGTGTCGAACCATTTCAATACGACACTGCAGACTTCATAGAGAAAGAATTGTCAGACTTTGTTGAAGATTTTGGGCTTACCTTTTGTGCTCAGAAGCCTCTGATTTTGCTATGTGAGAAGCAGTCCAGCACCATTTCTGTGGGCTCATCCTTTGTGAGCTGGGGGCCTTGCTGGGTGAGATGGATGTGATGAGACCTGGCTGTATTTATAGTGGCCACTAACTCCATGTCCTCTCTGATTTGTGAAATGGAGATTATCACATTAAGTATTCTCACTGCAAAGAGCAAAGAGAAGTTACTGCTGCTGGTGAAGCTGGTCAGATTTGCAGCTTAGCACTGAGAACGGATTCATAAGCAATAGCAAGTTGTGCCTTTGGTACAGCAGGGAGCACAGCATTCCCCAGATCTAACGAGGCTATGACTCGTTGCTGACCATCTCAGTGCTGTGCAGAGCTGCCTGATGGATGCTGTGATGCACACAGAGCTCACCCAGTGACAAAGCCTGCTGCAGCTGGGCTGTGATTTTGCCTCTCTTGGTCCTTACGATTCTAACATCGGCAGTTCCGCAGCCACTGGGTCACCCTGGGGCTTCCCAGGATCACACGATGCTGACATGTTATTCACCTGGTGTCTGATGGATGTTTTTATTTTTATTTCTTGTGGTTGAGGTCACTAGTTCTGTTGGATTTTTAGGCACCACTCAGTCAGTTTGTGCTTGCAGTGAGGCAGGGGACAGATGCACATCCGTCCTCCTGGGTCACTGTCTCTCCAGGATAGGCTGTCCTTGAAAAAATGCAGACAGTTAATATCATAGAACCAAAGAATGGTTGGAGTTGGAATGGCCGTCGCATCCTGCTGTGGGCTAGTTGCCTCCCAACCAGATCAGGCAGCCCAGGACCCCATCCAGGGCCTTGAGGCACCCTTATGGAACAGAGTGGGCTCTAGTGGAAGTGTTTCACTCCTTTCTTCAGCTCTAGCAAAGTATTTCCTCCAAACCCCCTCAATAAAGCTATCACAGTCACAATGAGGGGCAGACCTGGTGAGCAGTAAGAGTGCCCCTGCTGCCACCACAGCACAAGAGGGATTGGAAAGTGTATTTTTCTGCTAGTTTATGTGTGTGTGCTTTACTAGAGGATGTTAGAGAGCCTCTACAACCCTCCCTGGTGGAATGCAGACCCTTCTCCATCCTGGGCAGTCCTGGCAGGTCCCATGCCCATGGATGGTCAGATGGGAAGGTCACCCACCTAGCTCTGCCAGAGCCTTCCTCCTGGCAATGGATTGGGCGGGTGATGCTTGGTGCCTCAGTCTCCCCACTGCAGAGCAGTCACCAGACTGTGCCTTCCTTTTAACCCTTCTTCTCAGCCAGGCTCATGGATGTCTTTTCTTAAAACTGCTTTCAAAGTCCTAAGTGAAGGACTTTCTCCAGCTGTAGTTAAGTTATGGATTGAGGCTGTAATGCGGGAGGCAGTCTTTGGGATGTGTTGATGTCAGGCTGCTCCCTGTTCTGAACATCTCAGAAACTGAAATATTTATCTGTGGCTGGAGCTGCTCCATGCACACCTCTGCAGCAGCCAGCACCTGCCCCTGTTATCGTTGCCCAGGTTATTTTATGGGCACATGCAATGACACAGAGTGGGATGGAGTCACTGCAGCTAGCTGTTACGAGAATAAAAATAAACAGGAGTGTTGTGCACGCCCAGGGCCTGAGCTGCAAGTGACTAGCTCATTAACTTTAAATATATCACCTAGCTGTGCTCTGGAGGTCAAATGCAAGAAAAAAAAAAAAAGAAAAAAGTGTGAATACTTATCAGTCTACGCTCAGCACATCCTCATCTCCATTTAAATGCATGCATCACTCCGGTGCCATGGCAGGATACTTGCAGGAAAAGGAAGAACCCAGCAATCCTGTGCCTGTCTGGGGTGATGATTTCTTTAGGAAGCACTCAGGTACAAGGTCTTTAAGGCAGGAGGCTCTGAAAGCAGTGCAAGTTTCTTTTCTGCCCTTGTGTACGGGCAATGCAGTCCATGTACATTTTTTTCCTCTCTCTTTTCTTTCACCTCTCGTGCTGCCTTTCTCCCA
Organism: Perdix hodgsoniae; assembly: GCA_035772895.1. Classification (NCBI taxonomy): domain Eukaryota; kingdom Metazoa; phylum Chordata; class Aves; order Galliformes; family Phasianidae; genus Perdix; species Perdix hodgsoniae. The sequence continues at coordinate 952,354 of JAPSGF010000022.1, forward strand.
GCCCCATAAATATTTCATTGCTCCCTCCATGGGAGCCACTCCAGCCAGGGACCTTCAGACAGAGCTGTGGCTGAAGGCAGAGGGTCGGGGCTCTCCCGTGGGATGCAGGGCACAGGGGTTCACACTGCTGCTCTGCTCAGCATTTAATTACACCTTCAAGTCAGCAGAGTTCTGGCAGGGCTGTTTGCAGGCGACCAGTGAAGCTCAGCATCTCCAGCAAATAGTGGTGACTTGAGTTCTCCTTGGCCTGGAGATTTGGCAGCACCACACCAATACAAATGGGTTGGGGTTGAAAGCACAGAGCCCATTTTTTCACAGGTTCAGACACCTCTTCCTTGGGGCACTGAGTCCACAGCACCTTCCCTTGGACCATGGCTGGAAGAGAGCTGAATTTCCCAGTTCTGTGCTGCTCTCAACTGCTGTTCCATGATTGTCCTTGTTGGAGCTGGACCTAAAGCACCCCTGGGTGTTTCCATCTGAACTTATCCCAGGGCCTTTCTGCATCCAGTGAGCCAACATTTAGCACTGCAGCTTTGGTACAGATGCTGAGCAGGCAGCAGGTCTGGGTCACTGTGCTGTCGTGGGGTGGTCAGAGGGGTTCTGGAGGACCCAAAGACATTTATTCGGGCATCTCATGGAGTAATTAGCCAGGCTTGCATGATTGCTTCAGAACTGATGGCAGTGCATCTAGTTGCTACTCTTTTCCATTATCACATCTGCCTGTTTTTTTTTGCTGGAATGGCGGCGTTGCTTCACAGCAAGCCAACCTTTGTGGGTATCTGGAAGCACTTAGTGCCCAGCCGATGCAAACCGGCTGGTAATGATAAGCAGATCTAATTCATCTCTGACGGTGTGACCAGCAATGTTCTGAGTCATATTTTTAGTCATGCAAGGTTCAGGCACATGATTGCTAACCCCCTTCTTGCACGGTAGCATTAATGCCATGATTAAATGGAAGCATGAGGCAGAAAGAGGAATATTAGGGCAAACTGCAAATGGTTTAGGTGGTTTAAAAAGCAAGGTGAAGCTGAGCTCTGGTGTTGTGCCAAGGTCACCCACGTAGTGACCATCAGGAGGGAGGTAGCTTGGGGTCCTGCACAGGGGGATCAGGACTGCAGCACTGTCACAGTGGCAGCATTCAAGGCTTGTTGGCTGGGCCATGGGAAGGAACCAGGGGATATGAAAACATCTCTGGCCTGGCATCTTCCTCCCTTCCTTGCAGCCCTTGAATCCAATGCGAAGTTCATTTCTGAATAAGCTGAATATAAACCCCAGCTGTAGGTACGGGAAAGCCAAACGGGGGGATGTGTGCGGGGTTTGATTTGCCTCCAGTGCCGATCCTGGAACAGATGTTCAGTGTGTGCGTGGCACATCAGCTGGTGTACGGTGTGACTGCAACTTAGAGGGGGAGGAGAGCATCTATTGAGTGCACACCATGGCACATCCCAGGCTGTATGTACCCAGGAGGTGGTGGGCATCTTGAAAGCCTACAGCTCCTATAGGAGTTTGGGAATAGGGTACTATGTGGTTATGGAGAGCAACCTGTTCCTTCTCACCTTTCAGCCATGCAGATTCAGAGCTTATATGCTGTTTTTTTACGGTGTTCTCTTATGGCTGTTGAATTTTGCGATAGGAATTTTCAGCCAAAATTGTGAGTTCTCTTTCTTGATGTTCTGGTGCCGTGGTCTCTTGAGAGGCTGGCGGTAGGAAAGTTTGCTTTCTGCAGCTTAAAATTAACACTGAGGGGATACCTCTATCAGGGAGAATGCTGTGGGGTCTTGTTTCCTTGCTAGTTAGCAGTTTTAATTGAAAAAGCAGTCAATAAAGGAATAATGCATTTGCAATGGCATCTTTCTTCTGAGGTTATGGGAAGTGCTATAATTAAGCTGATAATTAAGCCCCATAAAGTTAGTTATGGTTCCTGGCAAAGGCACAGGGAAGTCATGAGCAAGGCTTTGCCCAGAGCCTTGTTCTGAGCCAGCTGCAGAGCCCAGGACCCGGCACCTGCTTCCTCTGAGTCACGTGTAGGACTGAGTCCTCCCTCTCCTCTGCGCATGAAGTGGCACTGTAGAAAACTCAGTATTTCAGGGTCAGGTATGGATGGGCCTAATATATGCACAGGCAGGTAATGGGATCTCTTCAAAATGCAAATTGTTTTCTTGCTAATCTGGCTAATTTCTTCGACCCAATTTGCATCGTGGTGTACCTTTTCCTTACTGCCTTTGCCTTGAAGTGATGCGCTGCAATGCAAATTGCCCCAAACCCACTGTCACCTTGCATTACCTTCCCCAAAACGATCCACCGTGCTGTGACTGATGCAATCCGATTTGATGTCAGAAAATGATGTCTCCCATGGGGAAGCAGAAGGAGCGCAGCTTCTCAGAGCCCATAAATGTTTTAAAGAACGGCTTTCCTAGTGATGGGGTCCCAACCCCTTTCCTTTTCTGCTTAATAACCTGCCCCAGAAATGCGCTCTCTCATGCAATGCTCGGCCCTGCAGAGCTCTGAGCAACTCCAGCGGTTGGATGGGGTCTTCTTGAGTGTTAGAAGATCAAAGCTATTCTGATTCCCTGCTGGGCTGTTTCTTTTTCATAGCTCCTATTGCTGGATATTCACTCTTTACGGACAGAGCCTTTCAGTGAGTAGATATCCCTGTTTCTGGCAAAGGAGCGCTTTGACTCTGCTTATTTTCACGTTGTGTTTCTGCGGAGATAAGGGCGCGGAGAGATTTCAATCAGCGGTGCGTCTGCTCAGATCAAGCATATGAAATATAATAAAGGGGACAGATAGCGAGCAGCATGCGGTGCACGCGGTGAAGCTGTCACACGGGGCTGCTGCAGGTGCTGCAGTCAATAGTGACATTTTAATAGTAGCCCTCGCATTGATCTGCTTTGGTCTGATGGTTTTGGACACATTTCACACCTGGTAATTTGGAGCAGTAACTACATGGAGAGGTGGATCCAGTCAGCTCCAGATGAATTTAAATTTTAAAATAAAAAAGCAACCCTGAGTCCAATGGTTGGTGGTTCTGCTTGCAGTCTTGAAGGTGAACTGATAAATCCACCCATATCTTTATCCTTCCATATCTATCTCACTGAACAGGTTGCCCAAGGAGGCTGTGGATGCCCCATTCCTGGAGGCATTCAAGGCCAGGCTGGATGTGGCTCTGGGCAGCCTGGGCTGCTGGTTGGTGACCTTGCACACAGCAGGGGGTTTGAAACTAGATGATCTTTGAGGTCCTTTTCAACCTGGGCCATTCTGTGATTCTATGCTCAACTGGTCTAATAGTACATGGAAGGATACGTCTAGGGAGAGATGGAGAAACAAGAGGTATATGGGCATTGAACTACCATATTAGATTCAACAGGCACGAATTTCCCTTTTTTCTTTCATTGCCATTTTCATTAAGCACCTCAGAAGTTCTACAAGGGAAAAGCTATATTTGATATAACGCTTGGCTATACTTCAGACAGCCACATGCCTCATTTACAAAACATACAATGTACTGCTGGGGCTCGGGACTGCATAGGCTCAGTTCATTAATGGCAGGAGCGGTCTCCTCTCCCCGCTAATGGCGCTGAAGCTGTGTCTCCTCTGCCTGCTCTGCATGCTGAGCACACAGGGCTTTTAAGAGACGGATGCTGATGGAAAGCTGAAATGAAATGCCTGGTGGATTCGTAATAGTCTGGCTCTTCCCTCTGCGTGCACTCCCTTCCTCTGGAGGATGGGGTTGGCCTTGTAAAAGCTTTACAGAGACCTGGCTCTTTAGCAGCTTTTTAGAAGAGCCCTGGTAGTGCTAATGGCAGAAATGGTGGGGTTTAGAGATGTGACTTGCTTGTAAACTCACCAGGGCTGGAGAATGGTCTGTTCATCTCTGTTTGTGCATCACCTGCTGCTGTTTTCAGGTGTGGGTGTGCTGCAGTGTGGACCATTCACTGGGATAAAGCAAATTTGGGTCTGCACACACCATAAAATGGATGTAGCCATCATGTGCATTTGGGTTCATGATGTGCTGCAGATCCAGGGCAGCCTGTTGGACATCGGTACAAAGTGATACGTGGGTGAAAATACTGATCATTTTCTTTCATTCCAGGGGATGGCCAGGTTGATTTTGATGAATTTATGACTATTCTGGGACCTAAGCTGGTATCATCGGAAGGCAGAGATGGCTTTCTGGGAAACACAATAGACAGCATATTCTGGCAGGTAAGTGGTGACTTTTTACAGTGCAACTTTATCCAACTATTGGTAGCTTGCAGAAGTTGGGGAGCACGGGATGTTGTCTTAAAGTGATTGCTCACGTTACTTGGGTCCTCCTCACTGTGTGCTGTACATCACCATCCTCTGTCGCATCCAGTCAGAGTTTCTATGGTGAATTCAGGTCCAAGATTGAGGATTCAGGTCCAGGGTTGATGAGTCTGTTTTGTGCCAGTGCAAGGTTTACATGTGCCGCTGGGTTGGTTTGATGGTTTCAAGTGTCAGGAGAGAGGTGGGTTTGGCTGCAGGAGCTGCTGTGCATCTGTTGTGCATGGTGATTTTAAGCAGAATTAGAACTTTCTGGAAAAGCAAGGGCAGCTCAGGCTGTTACGGAGAGTGTTGAAAGTCTCCCAAGCCATAGTGCTGTGTGTTTCTTGCCAGTGGATTGAATATGTGTTTTCCTCTGAGATTGCTGCTCATTTCATTGGTCACCCAACAACCTTTGCTTGCTAATAAACTTGGACTGCTACCAAGTTATGTGAGTCAGAAGAGTCAAGCCTGGATATGAGCATTCCTGCCGTCTGTTGCTGCCCTCTGGCACTGTCCAGGCTGGGTGGGTGGAGTTTTGTGAAAGTCTTTTAAACTCCTTTAAAACTTGTTCCTGGTCTCATGGCGTGTGATATAAATAACCCTGGAAATTTGGGCCTGGATTCCAGTGTTTGGTTGAGAGAGGTTTTGAGGAAGGGGCCCTGAGTGACAGTAGCGTCAAGAATGGAACGAGACAACCTGGGGGACAGGTGTTGCACCCTAAAACCTCACCCTAGAGCCATAGGCAGCAAAATGCATCCAGAAGAGGCTCGTATAGCAATCCTGGGAGGATAAAATCTATGTTGGCTTCCTCCCTTCAAGCAGCTCTGTCCAGCTGTCACAATTTTGCCTCTTGGGGTTTCCTGTACAGTGACACTTTTGTGCAGACTCTGTTCCAAATGTGCCTTAATGACACGTTTAAGCCATGCAACGACAGAGTTAAATAGCAACCAGCAGCAGGAGGGAGGGACTGAGGGAAGAGTTGGAGGGCCTGGTGGTGTGAGGTGGAGGGACACAGGAAGGTGGGCCCAAGATGGCAGAGGCTGCAATGGGGACGGATCTCACAACGATAGCAGCTGGGCTGCCAGAGACAGGAAGCAGGTAGAAGTGGTGGAAGAATGGGAAGGAGGAGGAGAGCGTGCATGGAAGAGGCTTGAAATAATAAAGGAACAGTGCGTCCATCCTAGTGCAAGCATTGTCCAAAGAGCAATGGTCAGCCAAGGAGAAACAGGATTGGGCTGAGACCTGTGTTGGAGACATAGAGGGTCTCTTGGATGTATTCTCCCTCTGTGATTTCCCATGGAGACTCTAAATTGAGCTGTGTCAATCTGTTAGAGGTGGATAACTCCTGCTTTCTCAGGTAGCAGCGATCAGTTCTGCTCCAGTTAGAATGGCTCTCTGGGTCCCTCAGCCTGGCTGGCAGCTGTTTACAGGGAGGGAGGGGGTAATCATCCCTGCAAACACTGTTTCAGGCCAAGTCAATATAGACCCATGATATCAGGAGAGCTGAGGAAACATTGACTTTCTCTTATCGCGCAAAGTCTGTCTTTCCTGAGTGAGATGAAGCATGCAGAAAGCACCATTCTGCATAGAGCATCCCCAGGTGCTCTGTTTCAAAATGGTTTTCTTATCCTCCTGCTGCCTGCGAAGAGAACTAAGATGTACCCATACGCTGACATCTTTAGCTGTCATTGGAAGCACCTTTTCTTAAAAGGGCAGAGAAAGACCTGGGCTCCTGCTGAGCACCAAGGTGTCTGTGAGGCAGCAATGTGCCCTTGGACAGAGAAGACTGATGGTATCGTGGGCACACCTTGCAGAGTGTCTATCCCCTTCCCTCTCTGTCTTTTTCCCTCTGTACTGGTCGAGCATCCCTCGCCTTGCCACCCTCTCTGAGCAGCTCCTGCTGGACTTCACACTTGGTGCCTCGAAGCTGGTTGTTGTTGATGCATAGGCAGTGATGTGCAGTGATGTGGCTGCTGCCGCATGCTCACGGAGAGACACTACTTGATTAATTTTGGGGCATGAGAATTTGTTTTCCCAGAGCTCTGGGAGTATATGAGAGCAGTTCCAGCTGGGTGCTCCGAGGGCTGTGTTTTGTACAGATGGGTTTCCAGTGCATGGCCATTCAGGTCTGCAAAGCGCTTTAGATCAAGAGTGTTACGGAAAGTGCAAACATTGCTGCTGGTAAATATTAGCTTCTTTTTGGGCAAACAAAATCCAAATCTGTCCACCGTGTCCTGCCATTCTCAGAAAGTGAGAGGGATAAAAAGAGAGAACAGGGGGTGAGCATTCATATTCATTTGCAGTTTTTGCCTAGATTTTTTTGTAAGTGCAAAAACCTGCTAAATGCCTTTGAGGTCCTTGATCAGATTAGATATCAAGAAAAATGTTTTCTCAGAAGGAGTGGTGCTGCAGTGGCACAGCTGCCCAGGGAGTGGTGGGGTCACCATCCCTGCAGGTGTTCCAGAACCATGGAGATGTGGCACTGAGGGCATGGTTACGGCCATGGTGGGATGTGTTGGGGTTGGACTTGGTGGTCACTGAGATCTTTTCCAACCTTCACGATCCTATGATTCCATGAGCTCCAGGAGCAGGTGTGAAATAGTTTGCAGAGTACATAGAGTAGTGGATATACAGTCTTGGGGGGTAAGCAACAGGAACAGGAGTAATAATAATAATCTTGAATTTTAGGCTTTTAATTAAAATAAAGCTCTCTGACTTGGCTGTAATGGACTTTGAAGGCAGAACAAGTCTGAGTGGTTAAAGAACAGGGCTCCATTTGCATTGGTTGCAGAACAAACTCTGTCCCCAGCAGCGCTGATGAGGTTGTTTTAGAAAGTCAATACTTTGCACGGGGATCATTTAAGAAGCAAACTGCTGCCTGCAATTTGTTTTTGTCTCCCTGTGCTGCATGCACATGGAAGCTACAGGGAACATCATTTCAGCTGGCGCTGACACATCACCCCAGCAAGGATATCCAGAAGCTTTGTCTTGTGCTCGGGGCCAGCACTGTATCATCCGTTCGTCGCCTTTGATATTGCCCTGTATAATTTACTGGCTCTCAGAAGGCGGCTGCTTGTTTTGGGATAAATAAGTCTGCTTTTCAGGAGCAGGATGACCTGAATATCAACATGTTGGTTCTGGGGGGGAGATAGTGCTTGGAGATCTTCTTGGTTTTCCACTGTGGCACTGTCTTGCAGTTTTAGGGGGCTGGAGGAGGTGGGGGAAGGGATAGGTCCTTATGATTTCTGGGCTTGGGAAAACCTTTTCTCCAGTTTTCCATGAAGTTTGGTGGGTGAGTGAAGCCTGCCAAAGCTAGACCCCTCCCCCCCCATACAAGGAATGAGGACCAGCCAGGAGTAGCCCAGGGATAGCACAGCACTCGCTCCGTCTTGAGCATTTTATTTCCTGAATGCAGCAAAAATAAAACAAGGACCACATGCAGCAGTGCAGGATTGCACCCAGCATTGGCTAAGGAGGGAGTGCAGGGAGCTGGCTGCAAACATGGCAGAGCAGGGGGACGTGCTGGGATGGGACAAAGAGGTCTCGTCCTCCCAGCACGGCTGCTGATGCTTAATGACTTGCTGGGAACTGCCCATCCGTAATCTGTTTTCAGTTGTCACTGCAAATGCAACACATCCCGGGGGAGAGATCTGGGCTCTCATGATCTGGTCAATCAATTAGTGCTTTAATAGAGTGAAATGAAGGAGAAAATGTGTGGGAACCTCGATGGCACAGGGCAGGGTATGGAGATGCTTGGCAGGCAGTGGTGTGGGAGGGAAGGCAAGGAACAGGGCTGTGCCAGAGTGAGCAGAGCGTGCCTCTGGCTGGAGCTTGGCTCTCTGCAAAGATGGTTTTGCGTAGAGACGGATTTTTTCATGTGAAGTCCAGCAGTTGTTATAAACACCTAATGCAGTTTTTCCCTGTACACGAAGTTTCTCCACTTCTCCCCATAAAGAGGTTAATATGATGACAGCAGACCCTCTTTGAGCAGTTTTGGGATACTGCCAAACCACAGGAGGATTTCACATCTTGCACCATTATTGTCTGCTGGTGTGAGCTGCCTTGCTGCAAATACCCCTGGATTTCAGGATTTCAGCTGCTGCTGTTACAGCCTTCCAAAGGATCATCTCAAGCTGACTTCCTTGGAGGAGCCCAACCAGTACCACTCTGCCTCTGAGTAGGGGTTAAAACCACAATGCTCCCTCTTGCAGTTCAGGGTAACAGCTGATGCTCAGGGCCGATTCCGGTTCTGTCAAGGCAAATTTTGCCATTGGGCTGAGTTGCATCGGGTTCAGACACAGAAAAAAATGAGATTTGGGGCTTGACAGTGTGTGCAGACCTATTGGCCATGCAAGTGACTTGGTTACTTCTTTAGGATTTGAATGAGGAAACTCTGTAGATGAAAGTTTGGGTACCAAACCATTGTAGATGGGGGGCAGTGCTGTCTGTGCACCATGCATGTACCATCAGGGGGGTAGTTGAGTTACCATGTGTGAAGGTGTTCAAGATATGTTTAGGTCTTGTACTAAGGAGTGTGGTATAGCAGGGCAATATTGGGGGTAGAGGAATGATTGAACTGGATGGTGTTGGTGGTCTTTTCCAACCTGTATTATCTTAAAGAAGACTCATTTCCACAGAAAAAGAAGTTCTGAACTTTCTTAAAGACCTACCCTTTCTGGAGTTTCCCAGTCTGGAGCTTGGCGTTGCCTCTTCCACAAGAACAACTCAGTTACATATGGAAACCAAGCTTCCCCAGGCATTAAACTGCCATCTCTCCCTTGGCAGCTAATAGTGGGTCCTGGTTAACTGGAGCCATTAATTTGGTGCTCTGTTAGCTCCAGCATCCTGGCTGTGAAATTAAATATGTCCTGTAGTATCTGATCCTGAATTTTAGATTTGATAGGTAGTTTTCTTATATCCAGCCTTAAAGGGTTGTGAAATTTCCGTTTGCAAGGCTGCAGATGGCTGCATCACAGCAATGAGCAGTGTGACTGTGGCCACCTAGCTGGTACGGATTGTGCGCAATTCATCTCAGCTAACCTGGGACATCTGCACTGTTTAGATTCTCTTCAGAGTTAACAGAGAGAAATAGTCACTTTGGGTACCATTAGGGGGTCTTTCTCAGACATCAACCTCAGGATCACGCTTTAGAAGTGCCAGTTTTTCTCCATTTAGTACAGAGTCTAGAAAAGTGACTTAAATGGAGATGTGTGAAATAGGGACAGCTAAATGAGCCCTGCCACGGATTACAAGTGCCTTTTTTTGATTCGTGGACAGGAAGCCAGCTCTGTCAGTGCTGTTATCAGTTGGAGAGTGGCCTGGGTGCCTTATTAACTCTTCTTTTATTGGAAAAGACGTTCTCACAGAGTAGGTTGCACTCAATGGTTCTTGTCACAAAATGAAAGCTGAACATTTGGAGCTGATGGATTCATCAACAAGAGAATTCTCTTTGCTCTCAGTCTGGGGATGAAGCACAGAGATGCTGTGACAGCTGCTGGTGTGGATGTGAACACTGAGATGTTCATGGATTGTGGTGGAGGTGCTGTCCTTAGGCACACTCTAACTGCTCTGCAGAGTCTGAAGTTGCCAAAGGACAAGAGTGAGTCATAGTGCTTGAGCAGAATTGCAGTGTTGTACATCTGTTTCTGTGGAGGGGATTTTTTCAGCCAATTTATATTTTTCCCTATAACAAAATGAGGTTCTTCCAGTTGCCAGGATGAAGTGGTCGTCCAGGCCAAAACTGGAGGCACTGGAAATGGACAAGTTTTGAAAGCGTGGTACCAATCGCAGGAGAAAAAACAAGGCTTAATTGTCAAACTGTGTTTCATAACTTCAACCGACTTACTCATAGGCACTACAGCTTTCATTCAAAATATATTTAAAGCAAGCAGTTTGTATGAAGAGGCTTCCTGCCTTCTGGATGAGAGGTATGGCTGTCCTGGCAGGTGGTGGTTTGGGTTTGAGTACGTGTATTCGCATACACAACCACCAACCAGCTCTCACAGTGCAGAGATAATTTTTTTGTTCTTCATCTGCTTATAGATAAACCCAGTCTGTGTCTCTGCATGTCACCGGGATGTTTTTGTTCCTCCCTGATGCATGAGATAGGAACTGCGCTGTGATTTTCTCAGTGATGTGCTTAGAAATGTAGGGAAAAGTAAGTGCACGTGATTATCGCCTGAATGCATGAGTACGTGGGTATCCAAACTATGGGATGGGGAGAGAGTTTTTTCTCTTTGTTGATTTCTGGCAGAGGGACGTCAGGCTTCCCAGCATCCATGAATACCCATAGCTCAGCCCCTTGCAAGTGAGGTGCTGGTTTTGCTGGATTGGGTGTCTTTTTTCTTAGTACACACTTTGATGCCTTTGAAAAGCATAAATGGGTGATGAAGTGAAAGAGGTGTGTTTCATGCAGGGGATATTCAGTTTTTTCTAATTCCTAAGCCAGTAGATCTCAGGATCTGTCCTTTCTCTTTGCACACAGGACAGGAAAGGGTTAGGGTTAGCTTAAAACAGACCTCATGGTGATGATCTATTTCTTTTTTCCTAACAAATATTTTGGGATAGTAATCTACGTAGTTTTTTTGGGTTTGTAATCTATGTAGTGACCTGCTTCCAAATCGTAGATTTCAGTAGATGAAAATGATGAATATTTCACTGAGGTTTAAAAAAAAAAAGAATGAGAGGGAAAAAAGGGAAAAAGGACCTTCCATCACTCACAAGCAAAAACAAGAAGACAAAAAGTGGTGGCGACTATTAACAACATACAGATGTGTTTATAAAGAAAAAATGACCTTTTTATGCAAAAGAAACACTTAAAAAAAAACCAATCTCATAAAAATGCAACTAAAGGGCTGCAAAGGACCATGGCAGGTGACCAGATGTACCATTGGCTGTGACAGGGTGACCCCAGAGTGCCCCAGCTGAGTGCCCTGGTTGTTGTGATGCTGCAGGGATGGGGCTGATGTATGGTTCATTAGTGCAAGCCAGGTGAATGCTGGATGCTGTGGCATTGATGAAGGATCTCCAGGTCCTGGCTGCCAAGCAATTTCTACAGATCAGCGTGTAACTTTGATTTTTCCCAGAATGTATCTGAGATTTTCAGCACTGTTTGCTGGAGTGTGACAGCTGAAGCCAACAGAAAACTATGTGGTGCCATCAAACCCTAAGTGGCACACCGGTTAGACGTTATGCTTCTCAGTCACATCAGCAAAATACCTCTTTAAAGCCACGGAGGGGCTGGCAGCAGCTGCTGGGTCACCCTGCCTGTGCCTTGCAATGGTGCTTCTCTGCCCTGTCCTCTGTGGTGCTCTCTGCCTGGCTTCACTGTCATGCAGTGGTGCTCAGGGTGCGCATTCATGACAGTGGACAGGTTTGGTGGGATTTGAGATCTTGTTTTTTCCTGTGCTTTTGAAATTCTCAGCTTTGGCCTTCTGGATTCCCGTGAACCCATGATCTTAGAATCATAGAATCATTAAGGTTAGAAAAGACCTCTGAGATCCCCAAGCCCAACCCCAGCCCGTCCCACCATGCCCATAACCACATCCCTCAGTACCACATCTCCATGGTTCTGGAACACCTCCAGGGTTGGTGACCCCACCACTCCCTATGCAGCTGTGTCACTGCAGCACCGCTCTCTTGGAGAATAAATTTTTCCTAATAACCAACCTGAACCTCCTTTGGCACAACTTAAAGCCATCGCTTCTCATCCTATCACTAGTCACCTGGGAGAAGAGGCCAGGCCTGTCCCAAAGGAAGGGGGTGGATTTTGGCCCTAGCAGACAAGCGAGACAGCCAGCACTGAGGATGGGGGGATGACAGTATGGCGGTCCAGCAACCACTCATAGCCTCAAGTTCCCCATGCTGTTCTGCCAACCCTTCTGCTTGGTTAGAGGTGGGACAGAGTCTGGGCCACACACCTTCCTGTCCTTACACTTTACCCAAGCTCCCTTCTTGGTTTCTTCAAGAGCTTGTAACCTGTTTATTGGCTTGTTTTCTCCCTTTTTTTGTCCTGTTTGCCAAGAATATAATGCACTGCTGAGTGGTACACAGGAAATGAGCACATTTTGCTGGTGAATGTCTCATCTCACTGCGAACTCAGTGCCACTGTGCTGTGTGAGCCAAGCAAGCTTTGGTAGCCCAATCCTCTTCCCAAAAGTTGCACTTTATTAACACAGTTTTGTAGCAGAGTCATAATGTAGTTTAACCAAGTGGGTGGGAAGATGCTGATCTTCAGGAGAAATTCCTTGAGATCTCTTTTGAAGATGAATTTGTCACTTTGTTGAGAAGTTATTTGTGTGCTTCACACACGTTCTGATTGTGTTTCTGTGCTGGCAGAAAAAAGGGGAGTTACCCTCTGAGATGCACAGGGTCTGTAGAGCTGGTAATTTTGATGTAGTCTTCAGTGCTACATAGAAATCTGGTTTTAGTGTCACTGCTGAGCAACATGCAACACTGTGAAGTGATAATTAGAATAAACAATTAAGTAACCCAGCACATTTGCTCACAGTTAAGAAGATGTATCAGGGTGCAGATGCTGGCCGAGCTTATGGCAGAAATCTAGACCAAGCCAAGAAAGCCAATGGAAGTATTTAATACACGTGAAATTGGTGAGATGAGGAGGTGTCCTCCATTGTTTGATGTCTCCATGCTGAGCAGAGAGAGAAGGAAAGTTGGGAGATAAGCCAGAACAGAGATTCATGGCTCTCATGGAAGTGTCTCCATTTTCAGAGCAGAGCGTGGAAGTGAGATGGGGAAAAAAAGTAATCATGTAAGAATGATTTGCACTGTTTTTCTCTTTCTACTCTTGCTGAGTGAGTTTAGATGTTTTTCCCCTGGAGGCTGCTTGCCCAGGGGATGATTAGTACAGCATGTTACTGTCAGTCCATCAGCTCTCCCCGCGTGCTTCAATTCCTTCCAACTTTTGGGAGTGACAGAGCAACGAAAAGACAAATGAAATAAATTGATGCTTTTTAGGGGAGAGGAATCTGAAAAGAGCTGTCACGGAGGCAGACAGGCTACATGTAGGTGCCAGATTTCAGGGCTTTTGGGAACAGTGATCCTCCATGGAGATAAACCCATGCACCTCAGCTGCTAGTGCATGGGAGCGCTTGTACCCTTGGTGTCAGAAGACAGCAGGAGTATGAGTAGCACTGGGTTTACGTCTAGCTGATATGTGGTCACATGCTGCCACAAAACAGGTTGATATGCTAGGTCATAATACATCCTTTCCCCAGTGCTGGCTTCTTCCTGCTACTTATCAGCTGCATCCTTGGATTGTTCTAATGCCACATCCCTATTGCAGGCTACATGTGAAACTCTGCAGTCAGAAGCACACCTGTACTTACTCAAATAGCCTTCAATAGGCTGCGTCTCTTCTTCCTGCTGACATTCAGAAGTACTCAAATCCCAAGGGCGGTTTCAGAGCTGAAGTAGAATATATTATATTTGTAGAACCAAGTGATGATGAAGTCCTCCAGGAATTGCTGGTTTATTCAGAAAGGCGTGCACTGGAGTTCTGCAGAAAGGGAATGCATTATTGTTGTTTTGTTAACTTTGCAAAATGTTTAAGAGAACAAGAGAAAAAAGCACTATGACAAGACTACCTCCAGGCAGATGAAGTGGGACCTCAGCTCTGTTCCCGAGGCTTTGCCTTCTTCTGCATGGTAATGGTTTTAAACTGAGACAGGGGAGGTTTAGGTTAGATATTAGGAGGAAGTTTTTCACCCAGAGGGCGGTGAGGCACTGGCACAGGCTGCCCAAGGAGGCTGTGGATGCCCCATCCCTGCAGGCATTCGAGGCCACGCTGGATGTGGCTCTGGGCAGCCTGGGCTGCTGGTTGGGGACCTGCACACAGCAGGGGGTTGGAACCAGATGAGCACTGTGGGCCTTTTTAACCCGGGCCGTTCTGTGATTCTGTGATTGTGCACCATATGTAGGCGTGCTCAGCTTAAATGTGTGCTTAGGTGTGAAGCTTGTTGCACATCAAGGCATGTGCAGAGAGGTGCCAGCATAAAACATTCAGGGCTGAGATTGTAGGAGCTCAGGCAAGAGCTGTGTCTTGTTTATTTGAGCTGCCATCCCTCCTCCCCTACTGAAATGCTTTTTATTTAGGATAGCTAGATAATACCTTAGCAACACCGATGATTTGAGATAATCAAAATGTTTTCACCAGTCCAATTTTATTGAAAAATTACCTTTTCTTATTTCCCAAGCGAAACTTTCATCAGAAACCCTCAAAAATTACCATTATTCCTAGAATTTCTGTGTTGCTTTCAGTGAATAATATGTGCCTATTTTTTATCATTTTAGATTTTTGTCTTGAGGTTTGCTTGTCTGCAAGGAATGCAGCATTCTCACTTGTCGGCAGGGTGGTTTTCAGCAAACAAACCAAATTTTCTGTTATATCACATATGACCGATAAAAGTCCTACTTGGAACTTGGCACAATGAGAACAGCTTGAACATTTTTGATGTGTTTTTCCATTTGTTTTTTTTTTTTTTTTAATGCATAGTCACTCGTCAGGTGTAATTTTGGTCAATGCTCTCCACCCACTGTGTGTCCACACTGGTAGAAATGCACCTGGTGTAGGGCAGGTACCTGTCAGTAGTGGCACATACTTGCAGATCTTGCTGCACTACTCATTTTTGAGCACATTTTTCTACCCTTACAGCAGCGAATTGTTCTCTCTGCAGCCTTCCTATAGATCTCCCTGGCTTCCCATGGGGCAAAGATGGCCATCATCCATAATCGAAGGATAATCACTTAGTTTTCTGACAGCCCTTCTCTCCGTGACAGGTGTCACTGTGTTCCTTCTGGCCGTGGCCAAGGACGAGGAAGGCTGTGAGTGACAGGACCTGGGCAAGGAGCAGTGCAGGGGCAGGGAGGGGTGGGGGAGGATTGAGCCCATCCAAACTCTTCCCATCTCTGTACGGGCCGGTCTGATTGCTGTAGAGAGAGCTGGCTGCTGATTGCTGTACAGGAATTAAATTAGGTGAGTTAAAAGCCTGTATCAATCACCGTCATGCATACTTGCATATGAAGCACAGACGCAAAAGGTTTATGGTAATCAACATGGAGTGGCTGATTAGAGTCCATTAAAATGCACTAGAAAAAAAAAATAATCTAATCCTCTCTCCACTTCCACCTGGGCTCTTTTCTGCCTGTTTGATAACCGTTTCTGCCTTCAGTTATCCCCCCCCAACAAAGTGCCCCAGCATCAGGCACGTTGCTGCTGGGACCACAAAAACTGAGCACTTCCCAAAGCGGGGGATAATTTGGTTTATAGCAGGCAAACATCCCATCTGAAACACCCTGAACGTGGTCTGTTGTGTTCTCGCATGTCCTAGGACACAGAAGAAATAAAGATGATGCTGACATCTGAATTGCTATAGGAATTGTTGATTTCAAAGGTGCAGATAGGAAATTTCTGCTGAATGTGGCATCTTTCTTGTATATGTTCTGCATTTTTGATCATGAGGCAAGTATAGCCTCCACTGATGGCAGCTCGTCTGATTTTCTCTGTGTCCCTTCTATTCCAGCCATTATTCCAGCCATGTTTACTGATGATCTGGATGAGGGCATTGAGTGCACCTGCAGTAAGTTTGCTGCTGCCCACACCAAAACATCCATAGGGCTGTTTGTGTGCTGTTGCTGTGCACTCTGGCTGTTCTCAAAACCTCCAGGCCTGTCTTGCATGTACCTTTTGATAGACATCTAAATTGCTCCTGGAATTAAATCTCCCTCCAGTTAATTTAGCACCTGCAAAATGAAATCCTGGGCTTTAAGTCTTTTGATAAAATCATCTGTTAGGTGCTGCCGTGGGGTAGAAGCTCAGGCTCTGGTTTCTCAGGGGTGTCTCTGTGCTGGAGGTCACAAGGTGGCCCTGGGTTGGAACACAGGCAGTCGTTGCATGCCTTACCTCAAGGACACTTCATGGAATCGTAGACTCACTAAGGCTGGAAAAGAACATTAAGGTCATCAGATCCAGCCATTGACCCATCTAGAGCCGAGAGGATGTATAACCACCCAAGCAGTGAATGTTCAGTGCTGTTCATTTGAAAGAATGTGATGCTCCTGCAAAGTAGAAATCCTAAGCCAGTCTAGTAATTGCATCCAAAATAATCAATACCAAAGAATTTGTGATATGAAAGTCAGTTGGCAGAACTTCCTCTGTAGCTGAGGGTAAATAAAGTATTTGATTATGAGAACTTTAATTCTTGATGTTTACAGAGGGGTTGTAACCTGAAGACCTGGAGCGAGAGATTCGAAGCCTCTGTTGCTACAGGGCTGGAAATGTTTCTTGATAACAGTGACAGAGTAAAGAGCAGGAAGAAGATCCAGTTAATGGAAAATAAGACCAAACACAAATAGATCCATAAATTTGAAGCAAACTATTACTGAAGTGGGAAGCCGTAATATTGGAGATGGGCTCGGGCCCTAATGTCTGAAATTGGATTTTAGAATTTCTTGAATTGCTGGATCGTAACGATAAGAAAGGCACTAATTTAGATGTTGATTGAAAACACTCTACAGCTGCAAAGAGTAAGGGCATTTGCTGTCAAGGTGTTTCAAGCCAATGCCTTATATTTACCAAATTGGAGGATCTTTTGGCTGTAATGACAATCCAATTGGATTTGAAGAGGCAGTAATATTATATCTTCATCTGAGGTCGCTGGGGGTGGCTGCATGATGGAGGCTCAGTTGCTTTCAGTATGAACAAGACATTTACAGACTTTCAGATCTGACTTAAAATATCTCTGACAATAAAAAGGTGACATTCTTTGCAATATGATGAACTCTATGATTCATAAGTCTCTCTTCTCTTTGGATTGGGCTAGGATACCTAAGCTTAAATTATTTCCTGTGTTCCGACCTAGAAAATTTGTGGGTTTTTTTTCTATCTATAGCAGTGGGTAACAGACCTTGCTCAAGGGGAGGCACAGTTTTTAGGGTGATGGGGCCACATTTGGAAAGGCAGAGCATTCTGGTGAGCACCCCTCTGTCAGAAATCAGTCTGTGAGACACTCGTCATGTAACATAATCCCACGAGCAGATGCTGTCTAAGTAATTAGCTGCGCTGCTAGATGAAAGGCGCGTGCTGAATTGTGCTAAGATTGCCTGCTTCTTCACTGTAACTGCTAAAATACAGCAGTGCAAAGGCAGGAGCTTGGGCTATTGCTTCAGGAAGTTATTTCTGCATGGCTCAGGGGAGAAGTAAATCAGTTAATGGTTTTAATTAGCAATCTTTTCATGTCTTCCCCTTATTGTCCACGAGGAGCTCTGCAGAGACGGTGCTCCTCTTAGCACAGATTGCAAAGGCGTGCAGCATTGCCTCGCTGACTTTGCTTTGAGGCACTGTACAAGGGACAAACACACTCTTCTGATCCAAGTGGACCTGGGAATCTCCTTGGGGATCTGAGCCATAGGTCCTCTGTGGCAGAACGTGTATCTGGGTGTGCTTCTCGTAGCTCTGCTACTGCTTTTATTTCCCTTACCCCATTTCTTGGAGGTGTTCAAGAACTATGATGTGGCACTGAAGGGTGTGGTTATGGGGCCTGGTGGGGTTGGGTTGGGGTTGGACCAGGTGATGTCAGTGGTCTTTTCCAACCTTGATGGTTTGGTGATTCTGTGATTTCTTTTCTGGCTGTGTGAGGAATCAGCCCAAGTGCAGCACGAAAAGGTCAACTTTTTGAAGGGGTAGATAATAGCAGGGCAAGGGGAAATGGGTCTAAAGTTGAAGGAAGGAAGGTTTAGTTTGGATATCAGAGAGAATTTCTTTATTATGAGAGTAGTGAGGTGCTGGAACAGCTGCCCAGAGAGGTTGTGGGTGCTCCATCCCTGGAGGTGTTCCAGGCCAGGTTGGATGGGCAGCCTGGTCTGGTATTAAATGTGGAGGTTGGTGGCCCTGCCTGCGGTGCGGGGGTTGGAGCTTGATGATCCTTGGGGTCCCTTTCAACCACAGCCATTCTATGATTCTGTGATTCTATTTCTTTATGTCTGTGCAGCAAGCAGGAATTTATAATCCCCTGGAGCACTGCCTCAATGTGTAATAAGGTATTGAGGGAGCGCGACTTCTGAAATCCCCATAACCATCTTATCTCACAGGCAGGACTGGCGCTTGTTCTTAGAATATGATTAGATCAGCAGGGTAAACTTTTAATTAAATTAGGATGATTCCCCGTTTCGATACATGCTACGGCTTTCACACTTCCTGAGAGCAAACCCCATCGGATCTGAGCGGGTTTGTGGTGCCGAGGGATGAAGGATTGCTGTCCCCATCCCAGGTGGTACGGGAGGGACAGGCTGCAGCCCCAGCTGGCGGTGGAAGTGTAAGTGATGTCCCTGCAGGGGCTAATGAATGAGGTCATCTGCCCACTGCTCCCGTGGCACTGGCTCAAAAGCTCCCGAAGCCACCTCTCTCACTGTCACCTGTTAAACACCCAACAGCTCGTGCCCATCAGCTTTAAGAGCACCGGAGCAGCCCAGGATTTTGGGAAGGATTCGGGTGGTTGTAGTGCTGCATCATCTCTAAGACATGCAGAGGTCAGGCAGGTTTAGCCCCAAGCAGAGCTCAGCTGTGAAGCTCACATGGCTCTGGCACACACCCCGAGCTGTCACTGCTTTGGCAGCATCACAAACAAACTCCTTCCTGCAGAGAGAACCATTTCCCTGAGCCCTGGACCATCCGGGCTTGCTGTATTCCCAGCCCTCACCCCTGCCTGCCTTCCCTAGCCCTTCACATCCCCACACTTACCAGCCTTCCTTGCACAGAGAGCTTTTAGCACAGACGGCGTGGATTTAATGCTGGCCATGTGCATCTTCCTTTTCCCATCTGTTTTATTAATTGCATCTGATTTACTTCAGAGCAAAACTCTCGTCCTAATGAAATCAGAGATGATGTTCCCTAGGAACACAGAGACATCAGGCTCCTGATTCCAGGTTGCCCGTGGTGTGGATAATTGGGAATCATTGCAGTCGTGCCTGTGTGTGTGTATGTACATTTTTGCTATGATGAATGACTTCTTCCAGCAGTATTGCAGTCAAAGGTTACACATGCTGTGAATAAATGCTGTGGTTTTGGCTGCTGAAAAGCAAATTGTCCTCCATCTAAACCCTTTGGCTGTATATCCCAGCAGCACTGTGAGCAGCAAAGGGTGTGAAAAGCCATCGTTTTAAAGTCATCAGAAGTGATAACATAAAAAAAGAACAATTGTTAGACAGCAGTATCATTGTAAACACCAAAACACACAGTTTCTGCTGCCTCTGTGCTTTAAGCATTTGCCCTGAGCAGGATAGAAATTGCAATGCCAGCATTCACCCATTTCCCAGGAGGCAGAGGAGGGCTTTGCCACCTTGCCTTCTTCCCAGTGGGGCACCCAGAGTGCATTTATTCCTTTTACCAATCTCCCATTTTACCAGGAAACATTGGTTGGAGGGGAAAATATAAACGTTGCACATGCACAGGTCTGATTTTGTTGCTGGCTTTTGAGGGTAAGTGCTGCCTTTGTGGTGTTTCTTAAATCCTGCCCTGCAGAGATCAATCAATACCTTGTTGAAATGTTTGTCAAGCAATTTTTGATGAACAAAACAACACTGGCACATGGTTTGCTTTCTGCTGTAGCACCTTCCTTAGCCTCGGCTGTAGCTCACACAAAGGGGGGTTTGCACTGTCCTCCTCTTGACCTCTTTGCAGAGCATTTTGCTCCTTTGCTTTGCTGTTTGCACTCTTTTTCCTACTGCTTTGGCTGAGATTTCCTCTATCTTGGGTTTATTTTTGCGTGCACGTGGAATTGCACATGAAGCAAGTGGTTCTCAGAAGGGCTGCCAAGCAGGGAAACGATCTCAGATAATCATGAAAGTTGTACAAACAGGTCCCCTCCCAATCCTTAGCTGTTATTTTCCTGCATACATACTGCAAATGCAAAATCAACTTATTAGATAAGCATTCAGCCCTGATTTCATGATTTTATGTTTGGCTTTTATGTATGTAATAGCTATTTTCCACTTTCACGGCACCAACAAAAAAATCATTTCACAATCCACTTCTATTTTGTTCTTGCCTATTTCCAGTCTCGTCAAACTCAGCAATAAAACAGCTGTGAGTTCAGATGCGAGTGTGATCACAGCCTCATGTGGAACATGTAGGGAATTTCAGACCTACAACACCGAACCTGAGGCAGTAACTGAAGATCGTGTCAAGATGTTGCCCCTTTGCTGGCACCAAAATGACGCTCAACAACCTGGTTTTCTCCTTGTATTTTCAATGGGAAAACTGGATTTTAATCAAAAGTATTAGATAGCATATTTTCAGAGCAGAATTATTTTGGAAACCCATTAACTGTGAGATCTTTTGACTCAAGGGATGGCTCAGGTTGGATTCTCATACAGGAGGGTGATGAGTTCATGGTACTGCTGCCTGGAGCTGTGGGTGCCCCATCCCTGGAGGTGCCCAAGGCACCCAGCCAACGGCACGAGTTGGAACAGGATGATCTTTAAGGTCCCTTTCAACCTACCTGTGATAATACAGTATGACATGATGAATGGTTTGTGTCACTGATCTCTCCATCCATTCACGGAGGAGGCAAACAATCCAAATTTCTATGGGTAATTACACAAAAAGGAGCAGCTGGTGTCAGGTTTTCCTGCTAGTTGTCAACAAGAAAAATAATTTCCACTAAGAGTTAAGATACTCTTCACTCTTCTCAGCAGGAAAAGGGCACAGATCTCCATTGTGTTTACTTGGCTCAACAGTTCCTGGATTCAAATAAAATGTAGAATGTAGCACAGTGTACTGACAAGATCTTAGTAAAATCCAGAAGAGCTTTCAAAGTCAGTGTGTGGATTCTTATCCTGTTGAGGTAGCACAGTTCTTAAATAGCACGTTTGCACAAAAGGTCACTCTGTGATCAAAGTCTTCGCATCAAAACTGCTGCCCGTAACGATGCACAGCGTTGCACAACTTGTGATGTATTGTGGTGGTGGTAGCTCTTCCTGCAGCAGCCTGACCATGGCTTCGTTCATTCCTTGGTTCATTCAGTCTGACCATTCCGTGTTTGATTTGGCCCCAGAACTTCTCTGCTGCCCCGTTGCTCTGTAGGGCTCCCATGGTAGGCACTTAGGATTCTTTAGATATATTTGGTACTTCCCAGTTTCCAGACTAGTTATGGATCCCTGGAGATGCTCAAGGCCAAGTTGAATGGGACATCCTGATCTAGTGCCTAATTCAATTATTGGCAACTCTGCCCACAGCAGGGGAGTTGGAACTTGATGACCTTTGAAGTCCCTTCCAACCCAAGCCATTCTATGATTCTGTGACTGTAGGCAGAAGGAGCAGGGTTGCCATGTGCTTGCATGCAACAGCCACATTTTCAGCATTTTCAGGAGCAGACTTACCTTCTGCATGCCAGGCCTTACTGTGCACAACATACCTGTGCAGTGAATGAAGGCACGTACTCCCCATACTGGTATGCCAGGGAAGATGGGAATCCTGACTCTTAGTTGATTGTCTGCTTCCATTTGGCTGCGGTACAGATTCTCTAGATATATTTGGAACTTCACCTCTTCCTTAAGTGGTGAGTTAAGCTGATGCTATGTTGAGTATTAATAAGCACCCACTTGTGTCAGGCAGAAGATGGTGGAGGACACCAATGTTGTTATTACTTTAAAAAACTTGGAAAATTAGAATTTATAGCATAAGGTGAGTGTTGGGAGAGGAATACCTGCAAGTTTAAACACTGCATCGCTCCTTGGAGATCTTCAGGAGCCACCTGGGTGTTGGCCTGGGCACCTTGCTTTCAAACAACATGGAGAGATTTGGGAGCCAGCCTGTTACTATCATATGCCACCATGTTTTCATTTCCCATAGGGCTGGCAGAAGTCTCCTGGAGAGAAACACCAACTAATTTTCCCCCATTAAACGAGGAATTGGACTCAGTGATCTTTGTGGGTCTCTTCCAATTGGGGATGTGTCAAACAAGATACAGTTCTTAACTCTAAGCCAGGAAAAGAAAGTTGCTGTTCTTGTTGCTCATAATCTAGTACCC
The DNA here is from genome assembly GCA_035772895.1 of Perdix hodgsoniae. Lineage (NCBI taxonomy): Eukaryota > Metazoa > Chordata > Aves > Galliformes > Phasianidae > Perdix > Perdix hodgsoniae. The sequence goes on from JAPSGF010000022.1 coordinate 974,685, forward strand.
ATTTTCCGTGACAAAAATAAGGAAATTCTGAGTGACACCCAACCTTTTCCATATCGGGTGTCTTTTGAGTTCTGAGCTGGCTGTTAGCAACTCAGGAATGAGATCTTCAAGTTATTTATAACATATAGATCCATGAGAATGTCAGCTCAACCCTCAGCACTAGTCAAAACAGCAAGAGGGAAGATATGAAAGTTTCATAAAGGAACGGTGAAAGAAACATTGCTCGTCATTGCGCTGGTGTGAATGAGCGTGGCACTCACATCTTGGGTGCTGTTGGGTTCTGCTCCATCTTAAAAGTGCTGGAATCAGGGAACTTACAGAGAATGGCAAGGAGAAAGGTCATGGATTCCAGTTGGTGACTCCTCAAACAGAAGAGGTGGGAAAATGGATAACTGTGAAGGTTATGTTAGGAGTCTGAAGACTGGTGAATGGATCTGGGCACAAATGGGAGAAGGCTGTTTCAGAACAAGCAGAACTGGCATCACTGTTGGCACTGTGACTGGGATCTCGTACCTCCTGTGCTGCTTTCTCCAGTGATGTGTAGCTCTGCCCGGTAAGTAAAAGGAAAGACTGCAAGGCTGAATTTCACCCACGGACTACAAATCACAGGTTTTGCAGCCAACAGCCATTCACACTGCTGAACAGATTGGAGATGGCTCCTACTACTGGCAACGAGGATAACATGCAAAGAATGTGCCAAGAGGTGTTGGCAGAGCAGGGGCTACAGATCAGGGCCCAGACCTGTAGGTGATCCTGTAGTATTCAAATCCAAAGTCTAGTCTGTCCATTTTAAAGGGTGCATTGAGGTTTATGATCGTTTAAACCGAAGCTGTCAGACTTTCAGAGGACTAAGCAAATAGACTCCATTTTGGAGACAAAGACCTCATGTCATCTTCCTCACAGTAAAGGCTTCTTTGGAAAGCTCTGTTCTTTCCAAGCAAGAAGGCTTTCAGTGTACTCTAGTCAGCTCCTTATTGCTTCCCTGTGTATGCATGTGTATGATTAGAGGTAGGGTTTAATGGGCACAGAGCCTTCAGCTGAGGAGTTTCAGTTTACCTGGCTCACAGTGCAAGAGGAGGCCACGCAGCACTGCTCAACCAGTTGACAACCAATTGTAACTTGGCAGAAGGTTCTGAATGCTGGCTGCTTTGTTACCACAGGTGGAACCATTTGAAGAGCCTGAAACACTTCTCATTAAACTCAACAGGCTTGAATAGTGCGTTATCAAGGCACCTTCCTTTTTTCTCTGTCTCTCTTCACTTTTTTTTTTTTCTTTTGGAACTGGCAATTCATGAAAGGGAATGAGAAATGTATTACAGGCTGGTAATGTGCCTGTGGGAAAGCTGATCTCCTTCCAGCATGTCTTCAGGAGTGAAGCTGTGATTTATGTTACACTGCATGAGCATACACTTGTGTCGAGTGGAACAAGGAGGAGCATTACCTCGTTCTTATGAAAAGGTTTCAGTGGCCTCACTCTGGTCTGAGTCACCAGTGGCTTAGAGGCATGAATATGATTTTAGAAACATGAAAGTGCGAGTTGCTTAAAGTTCTGGTGAAAACATTTGCCAGATGTTGCCTGTTTGACTCACATTGAATCCAGGGAGAAAGCAATGCATGCTCAGCGCCTCTGCAGAGGGCAGTGAAGGGAACTCACATATTGGTGAGCACCAGGCCACCAGGAGCAGGCTGGGTTCTTCCAGCAGCAAAGGCAGTGGTTGCCTTTGGATCCTAGGCTTCAGGTTCTGCTGGAGCTTCTGATGTGAGCAAGTGAGTATGGGAAGGGAAGAAAATTGTGAGGTAATGTGGTTTTGGCATGACCTGTATGGAGTGGTAAACTCCATGGTGGATTTGAACAGGCATTTGCTCTTTCTTTGTCCCTGATTTGGAGACACGTGACCTGAAGTTAGACCTACTGTTGTGTTCTTAGGAAGCAGGGATATCTGTCTTTGCTTCACCATGCTTCATCACCCCCTTTTGCAGTGTGTCCCACTGTCTGTCCCTGGAGGGGTAGTCCAGTACGGGATCATGATTCCTGCCACCAACTCCAGTAACAGGCTGATATGATGGAGGCTGAGAATAATGTACAAGAATTAAGAGAGAAAGGAAAGCAGCCAACAACATAAACAGCTGGACTGCTTTTAAATCAGAGCACGGCACCAACAAAATGTCCAAAGCTACCTGGATAGCTTACGCAGAATGAATTATTTCTGTACTTCTAATGAAATGTAATGGCCTGCCTCTGTGATGTTGCTTGTTGTGGGGCTTTAGATCACCAGCATACTCAGAAAAACCACTCTGCTAAAAATTCCTTTATTCCTAAAAACCATTTATCACCTGTAGGATTATTTCAGATGTGTTTTCACAAAGCCTGCATGACTTCTAATGAGCTAGCACTTCCACAACAAGCTATTAAAAAGCAATTAGCGAAAGGAAATATATCTAAGCTGTTTGCAGGTCCAATTTTAAGATTGATAACATTTTCTTGATGAAAGCTTGTCATATTTATGTAGTCTGACAGGAGCCAGTCCCTGAATAAACCCATCGGGGCTCCCAATGCCCCCGTTAATTTGAGAAAGTCTTTGTTAGCACTGATAAAGACCAGCTCACAGTAATGCCTCTTTCTGGGCTTTCCTATCTCTTTCCAGAGGTGGTTCTTGTCTCTGTGCTCTCCCAGATCCTGAGCATCTCAGTTATATCCACTCCTTTACCAGCTGACATCATAAAGAAATCAGAAGTAGGGTTTTATTCCTGCTCATTGCATACTATGTCCATGTGTCATCTCTAATAGCTTTTCTCTTCCTGACTTAATTTGAGAATTATTCATGAATATTGCAAACTACTTAAAATTATTTTAATTATATTCTGTTATGGTGTGCGTGTGTACATCCATATGCACAGAGAGCAGTAGGCCATGCAGTCGCCAATGGGCTCAGCAACTCTGCACCAGTAAGCTCACTATGGGGGGTGGCTCCAGCCAAGCTCCTTTCCCTGCATTCCTCACCAGTTTTTCCCTTGGAAAAGTTACAGGAACATCAAATTTCTCCAAACAGAGGGTATGAGTGAAAGAAAATATTTAATATGGAAGGTGGTGGAGTCTGCTATGAACTTTTATTACATATACGTAGATTTTGTTCAGTCAGCCACAGTGGAAAAGAAAAAAGAAAACATACCAAAACAATGTAACTTTATTGTTAAAATCATCTCTGTTAATTCAATCTCCTTAGTGACCTTTGGGAGCAGCTGCATAGTCAGAAGGACAAAGTGCAATAATTTTGTTTCAAATTGAAAACGAGCTCTGTTTGCCTTGGCTGGGGCAGGTGAGGTGAGAGGGCTACAGCCTCTCTGATGCTCATCCTTGCATAAAAGCTTTACAAAAAGAGAATCTCTACTAAAAGTTGTGCATATAACAAAATCATAGTCCTTGGTCCAGGAAGGACTGACCTTCAATTCATTTTGGCCTTAGAATCGTAGAACTATGGAGTCATCACGGTTGGAAAAACCACAAAGATCATCAAGTCCAACCTCAACCCATCTTCATCGTGCCCTCTGACCACATGTTACATGTAAGGCTGCCTAATGCATGAGGAACTTCTTCATAAAACCTGGAAGAAATACTGGACAGCAGTAGTGCACTGCAAAATTTGGGCACCTTTTCCAAAGAAGTCATGTTTCTTTTACTGGGGAAAAAAAAAGGTGTATTATTGGAAACTGAGCAATGTTGATGCCTAAGCTACAGATGTGTATGGCAGAGTCTTATTATCTTGCCTGTATGATCACATCCAGAAGCACTTGACACGCTCTGGTAGAGAGCATAGTGATTCATCCCAGCTATTCCAATGACTGCAAGACCAGTTGATGGTCAGCAGCCACCAGCAGTGGTCTTCATAGCTGTCACGGACAAGTTACCAAAGGGCAGCAGCCATCTGTACATTTTCCATTGTTCATTTCATTATGGTTTTCATTATATTCATTTTGTGAAATCGGCTCTTGTGAAATGGATGTGTCAGGGAAGCAGATGGGACAACCCAAGCACTTAGTGCAGGACCACAAAGCACATCGTGCGGGGACACCCCAGGGGCTTTTCCTGCCCCTTGTTTTGGATCTGCCACACAGGAAGGCATAATGTCAGAAATACCAGGTAGTCGGAGTCTGCCCAGATATGGCTTTTTTTGTCTCCTGAGTTACTTCAAAGCAGTGTCACATGGATGGAGCACTCCAAAAGCATCAGAGCTGACAGGCTGATGGGAGTCAATCAGTTGGAACAGCTGGGCAGGGACGGCAGCAGTCCTGCAGGAAAACCCAGCTTTGTGAAGTGCCTTTGTGAGAAGGGAAAACCCAACACCTGAAATGTGACACAAAGAGGTTTCTCTGCAAACTCCGCCCAGACACTGGCATTGCTGTGAGCTGTGTCCTGCTTCTGCTGCTGTGACACAGCCCACAGGTGATGCTGATGTTATTGACAACGATGACAGCTTCTGCGTGGGTCCTGATTCATTCTCTCCAGCAACCGCTTGGATGCCAAACCGTGTGCATCCCTTTCCCACCAGAAAGACATGGGGAAGGAGGCAACTTTGCTGTTTTTACAACAAATTTTTCAGTGAACTTGAGTGGAATTGGACTTGATGATCCTTTTGGGTCCCTTCCAACTCAAGATACTCTGGGTGTAGTGAGCAGGGATCAAGCAGTTCATGGAGAAGCTTCAAACTAGCAAAAGTATCCACAAGAATGGGGTGTGGAGGTCTTGGACGTTATGGCAGGGCTGGCCATATGTGTTGATTGCTCTGTATGCATTGCTGTCTAGATCTGGGCTCGTTAGTGTCCTTGTCCCTGCACTTTGCCATTAACAGAACTCCTGTTCTGTCAGTGAAACAGGAATGTAACCTGCTCAGTGAGCCTGAGAGCTTGAGGAGGACTTGCTGGGAGGCACCCATGTTAGGTATGAGGGATGTGCATGCAAGCCTGACTGCTTGGTCTTGGCATTGTCTTGGGTAAAGAAAATAAACTTGAGACATGGCTTTAGCATTGGATCCCCAGTAGATCTACAAAACTGTACTGCTAACCAGTAGATCTGCATAGATAGCTGCAGCTGAACATGCTGGTGCCCAGAGGCTGCCAGCAAATATTTATGGTATTGCTTGGACTCCAGCTGTTTAGTGCCTGCAGCTCCCTTACCACCCCAAATCCCTTTTTCTGCGATCAGAGGTCTCCACCAAACATCATTTCTCGTGGTTGCCAGTCTGTGGGCTCCTGGGGAAAGTCATGGCAGTGGAGTAAAGGGGGAAAGGAACCTTCTGCAACTGTGGCAGAGCATGAACCTGGGCAAGGAAGGAATATCACCTGCGTGGCTTTTCAGTAAGGCATTTCTGCAGTCAGAGAGGTGTCTCATCCCTAAAAACTGAGGTTTTCATAAGGGCTGACCACATAACCCTACAGAATTAATGTTCTGGGGCACAAAGTGCAGCAATGTTTGCATTCATTAAGAAGAAAGAGCAGAGTTCAAGATAAATCTTAGGACAAATACAACCACTCCTCTCACGCAAAGAGATGTGCGTTTGGAGCATTAAGATCCTTGATAGCCTAGGAGGCATCAGCAATCCCATCTGCCTGGTGGACTTGAAGAGCCCTTTTGTCCTATGCAAATAGAGCTGCAAGGACATTCACGTGGAGGGACCCAATGAAAGGCACATGGATAACTTTGCTTTACAAACCCCAGCCTGGTCCCTCCTGCAACCAAGAGTTACAATATTGATTTTACTCTTTCTGTTAAGTCTGTTATCCAGTTTTTTATTTTGTTTCATTTTTTGCTTTTGCACAAGAAGGCACTTCTGTAGCAGATGGGATGGGACAATAATGCTGATTTTGATCCAAGGCAAATAATTAAACATTAACATTTGCAAAGAAACTAGATTTGAGAACTAATGTAACCGAGGTCCTCTCTAAACAAACAGAAAGCCCAAAGCTTGTGGTGCTGCTGGTGTCCATCACAGCAGATCCTTTCTTCAAGGGCAAAAATCAGATAAATAGATGCTGTTCCTCACATTTGCTTCCCAAAGTGGATGTCTGCAGTCAGCTCATGAGTCAGCCTAGCAGGTCTGTGTTGGAAGCAAAGACGAGCTGCATCTTTCCCTTTCACTATTAGGCCTCCAGTTGATAAAGTTTTGATGAAATCAGGGTTTAGAAAGGAGATGGAGCTTTCATGGATCAGTAGCATTTTCTATTAGACCAAACGCTGGGGGAAAAAGATATGGATCAAGGTTTTGAAGATGCAAGCCCTTCTTCAGAGCTGAAGCAGAAGCTGATGACTCCAAGCGAAACACATGTTGGAAACAGCTTGGTTTTATTAATCTGTTTCATAATTTGATGAGAAAATGAGTTTTGGAACCTGTACAGCAGAGGAGGCTTCATTGAGGTGCAGGATGGTCATTGGCACCATGGGAAAAACAGGAAATAGGGAATTACTGCCAGGAGGAATGGTCTGGTATCAGTAGAATGCAGTGAGTGGGGAATATGGTCAGTGGGCAGTGTTGGTGGTAAGTGGGTGGTTGGACTGGATGATCTCAGAGGTCTTTTCCAACCTTCATGATTCCATGATTCTATGAATTATAATTCCTGAGACTATTTCTCTTGGAAATGGAGTGTCATAGGGATGGGAGCACACGGGGAGCAGACAGGGGCTCTGCCCCCAGTGAGTTGGAAGTGGTGGGTGGGATTGGGTGGATTTTCAGTGTTTTCCTTTGGCTCCTGGTTGGGCTCTGGATGGGCACAAGAGGAAAGTCCTTACAGTGTGCAGATGATCAGTGTGATCAGTTCTTACAGTGTGCACATGGGTGAGCTGTGCATTGTCCTTACAGAAGGTGTTGTGGGACTGGACATTGCAGTACTTTTGCACGATGCACAGAGCTGCTGCTTTTCAGGCTGTGCTATGCCCTGAATCTTTGTGTATTCCCGTGTTTTTGGTGGTTTATGGTACACCTAAAAGAAATTGATGTCAGTTCTGCAAGGTAGGAAACAGCCCTTTTTTAGTGAATCCACTAATTCTGTCAGAGATAGCCTTGAACCAAAACAAATTATCCAGATATTTCTACATAACTGTCACCTCCGTGGGACAGGACTGCGTTTTCCTTGCGCTGTATCACTACAATGATCAGTTGCTTTTTTATTTCAGTGGGTTTCTCAACACTGATAAACGACAGCTTCATGCTGTGGTTTGACAGGGAGAGCGAGCTTTTCAGAAAACTGACGGTTTTCAGTGCACAGAGCCAAAGAGTTTAGCAAGGAGGTCAGGCCTGGTGACACACATCACCAGGACTTGTGGTCTTGTTTCACCCCGCTGACTGGCAGACCTACAGAGGCTGCATCTGCATGGTTGAAAGCCATATTCCTGGGTTACTTGTGAAGCTGAACTGAAATGCAGCAGCAAAGCAGAGTTCTTTTGCTTGGGGAAGCATTGGAACACTAGCTGTTGACTGTGCTGGCTTTTCTTCTGCCCACAAGGACTTTTGGGAGCAAGATTTGGACCAACAAACTCATTAATAGAATGGTTTGGGTTGGAAGGAACACTTAAAGACCATTAGGTAATAATAGGCAGAGACACTACTCAGCAGATAAGGCTGCCTAGGGCTGCATCCAACCTGGCCCTGAACACTTCTAGTGATGGGGCAGCTATGTTTTCTCTGGGCAGCCTGTTCCAGTATCTTACCATCCTCAACATGAGAAATTTCTTCCTTATATCCAATCTAATTCTACCATCTTTCAGTTTAAAACCATTGCCCCTTTGTCTTGTAACTACACATCCTGGTAAAAAGTCTTTCTCAGTCATTCTTACAAGCCTCCTCTATACATTGAAAGACCACAATAGGGTCTCTCTGGAGCCTTATCTTTTCCAAAATGTTCATCTTCAGTGTGAGACATGGGGATAGTTTGCTGCCCAGGCCCTGTCCAAGGTTTTCCTGAGTCCTAGAGTGCATTTAGCACAGCAACCACACCAGCAAAATTCATTCTTTGCCAGACTGAGGAGCTGAGCTACCAGGTGACAGTTTATTTTAGCATGAGAAGAGTCCTCAAGCAGCGCTGAGCTAAATATTTCTCTAATTCATGCATAACTTAAGTACAATTAGCAGCCTGATCGTAGAGACCTAGGTCAGATGTGACGTGAGTGTGCTGGGACTGCGCCTTACGAGATCAGAGCTCAGGGCTGGGATTTGGCTGAACCTCCTGCTCCGCAAACCACAACTCTCCAGTCCCCATCAGCACCCACTGGCCCACAGGGCAGACATCACTGAGGACTGTTTCAAGGATATTAGGAAAAATCCTCCTCTGAAAGAACGGTGATGCATCGGTACATGCTGCCCAGGGAGTTGGTAGGGTTACTGTTCCTGGAGGTGTTCAGGAACTGTGGAGATGTGGCACTGAGGGACGTGGTCAATGAGTATGGTGGGATGAGCTGATGGTTGGACCTGATGGTCTTAGAGATCTTTTCCAATCTTAATGATTCTATGATTCTGTGGTTCTGATTTCCGTGACTGCGCACCACAGTTCCAGTTAATGCAGATATGGATCGTGGAGAAGAGCAGGGCCAGGGTTGGAGCAAAGTCTCTGTTAACCTCCAACCTACTTGCCCAAATCCTTTCCATCTGCCAAGACACTGATGGTCAGAGCTACCGTGTAAGACATCCTGAAGCATCAAAAGGCACTGCTGTGTTGTGGTACAGCATGGATAAATCTGGCGATGAAGCACTTCAGACAGATGAAACCCATTAGGTGCTTTATGCCCCCTGTTCCAAGGAATATATCCTGTGTACCACCCAGGTACATGCCTAGCCCAGGCACATATGAGATGAAGGTGAAGGTCAGTATTTGAAAGGGTTTTCTCTGTATTGCTGGTGAGTCCCAAGGAAGGCATCTTCTCCCAGGTAACAGGGATAGGATGAGAGGGAATGGCTTTGGATTGTGCCAGGGCTGTTCAGATTGGATACCAGGGAGAATTTCTTCTCAAGAAGAGTGGTCAGGCACTGGCACAGGCTGCCCAGAGAGGTGGTGGTAAAGAAAAGGGTAAATGTGGCACTGAGTGACATGGTCTAGAGCAGTCACAGGCATGGGCTGGTGGTTGGAATAGATGAGCTTATTCATCTTTCCAACCTTAATGATTCTATGGTTTTGTTGTTCTAAAAAGCAGATCTTTGATGTGGAGCTCATGGAGCTGCCACCAAAGTGCATTGTCCCTTCTCATCCCAAACCTGAGCTTATCCCTTATGCTTATATTCCACTTCACCTGCACACTGCTACACCTGTGCTAAACCGTGTTTCATGGCCATAAGAGCCCAGTCCCCGTGGCCTTCCAAGCTTTGCTGCAGCCTGGGGGCAGGCACCTTCAGAGATGCTCATTTTCCCCCAGCTTTGAGGTGTGAACACTCCATGCCTCCCTCCTTGCTGCAGACCTGCTGCTCTGAGTCATGCATTAAAATTACTTTCCCGAATTTTATTTTTTCTGCCGTGACAGCTGATTTGTATTTTCTTACTTCTCTGCTCTGTCATACTGGTAGCTGGCGAGAGCTTGCAAGTGCCAAGCGAATCGCTGGAGGGGACCTCAGAATTGATCACCTTGTTTTTGCCACAGCAAGAAAATACCGCATACTCTTCAGAGTAGAGTAACTCCACAGTTACTCCCGGCTTTAATTGAACTTTCTACCTCGCGGTTCTCGGTCGAATTAATCTTGTTTCCAAACAACAGGCATTATGTGGAAGGCGAACTGTTATATAAAAAATAATTACAAAATGCAAATCAAATAAAAGGCAAATCTACAACCTAGCGCAGCACAACAAAGAGAAACGAGTCAGAAAACATTAAAATCAATCACATCCTTTCTGCACATCTTCTTGGCCTTGGGTTCCTGAGTGTGGATTTTTCATACGCTCTGCTATCAAATTAGGAAGCTTAAGTGGAGGTTGTTTTTTTTTTGCTGTCTTTCTGTCTCTGGATGAATTAAATATTCACCAGGCTTCTTCAGGGGTTTAGGCTTGTCAGGAAAGATCCATGACAACCAGGAGCCATGGGGGAGCTTCAGAGGCTCGGATGCTCTTAGCTAATGTGCGATAATGTGAGCTGTGGGCTTTGGAGGGCAGGTGGGATAGACTTGAGAACTTCAGTTCCTACGAATTATAGGGGAAGCTGTGAAAACAGAAGAAACCATGTCCCTGGGCAGCCCTGCTGGGGCAGGCTGGTGTGTATTCCTTCATTGCTGGATGTGGTGTTGGCACCGGAACTATTAATAATAACGTTGATGACTTATGGCGCTTAAATTTTTTGTTTTTGCTTCTCCTTAGGAAGTGCCAGTTTGACAAATTAAATCAAACTCGTACCCACATGGATGATTTTCTTCCAGACTTCTGAGAGTTTCTCACTGGGAGAAAAAAATTGCTTTGTTAATATTAAATGTCTTCCAAAGGAGAACGTCCCAACCCCGAGGTCACAGCAACTTCTAGTTTATAAATATGAGCTAAAAGGTAGCAACAAACCTAAGGTGAATTATTAGAGATCAAAATGAAACCTCGAAGACTGTGCTGTAGTTACCAAAATGAAATGTTTTTGCTGGCTACCTTCGGCTTCTGCTTATCCTTCTAATATTCTCTGCTCATGAAACCTTTGCAGGTGATGTCATTTTGATTCAAATCACAGAAAGAAGCACTCTGCAGGATGGTAAGGTCTTGCCTGCTCTGCTCTTATGGTTTCTGTCAGCACCAAGGCAGTGTAGTCCCCAAACTCAGCATTATGTTCCCAATCAGACAGAACTCTGTGTATGGCTGTGTATATCATACATGACATGGACAGGAGTCAGCAATGTGCTCTTGTAGGAGAGACATGGACCTGTTGGAGCTCATCCTGAGGAGGGCACAAAAATGCTCCAAGAGTGGAACATCTCCTTATGAGGACAGGCTGAGAGCTGAGGCTGTGCAGCCTGGAGAAGGGAAGGCTCCAGGGAGAGCTGAGAGTGGCCTTCAGTATCTAAAGAGGAGCTGTAAGAAGGGGGACAGAGTCTTCAGCAGGATCTGTTGTGGCAGGACAAGGGGAAATGGTTTCAAATTGAAAGAGAGGAGATTTAGTTTGAATATAAGGAGAAAGTTGTTTACATTAAGGGCAGTGGCACAGGTTGCCCAGAGAGGCAATGATGCCCCATCCCTGCAGGCACCCAAGGTTGGGCTGTAGGGGCTCTGAGCACTAATGGAGCTGTGGGTGTTCCTGTGCAGTGCAGGGAGTGGGACCTGATGGCCTTTAAAGGTCCCTTCCATCCCAAATGACTCCATGTTTCTATGGTTTTATACAAGATCTCTGCTTAATCTAAATCCGTGATGTAAGTTTAGGATGGATGTAACAGAAGCACGAAGGAGGAACTTCCCAAATTGTACTTTCCTGAGCTGTTTTGCTGTGTGCTGTGTCTTCATCCCAGTGATTACTGTTGATTCAGTGCTGGACTGAGATTTCCTTCTCTCTGTTATGCACTGTGCAAGCTGTTCATTTATCTTTAGGGTAACTTTGCAGGAGGTGCTGCTGGTGCATCTCTCAGACATTTTTTTCTACTTGCTTCTTCTTTGTATGCAGCAACCATCACCTCACAGAAAACCCAACCTGCTGAGCACCATTTTAGTGCCTGCCATGGCACAGCCCTCTCATGGGGCCTTAAAGACCATCTCCAAACCCCGTTGGACTGTGTAGCCAAAGATTTGCTTATACTCTCTTCTTTTCCTACACAGCCTCATGACTGTATGATATGAATTACACTGTTATATTAGTATTGTGATATTATCAAACATTGGCACAAATGCAACGTTGTTTGTTTGATATCCATCACCTGCAGCATCAAGGATGCCTGCAGTTTCCCATCGCAGCTTTGTCTCCCTAGCAAAGCTCTATGAATTATCAGTGTCCTTCACACATTTCAGGAGCACGTCTCACTTCCTAATCCAGTTCTGGCATTCTTGAAACATTTGTAACCACTAAGTAAAAAATGGGTTCCCTTTGGCTAAAGGAGACATTGGGCAGCATGGCCACTCAGCTGGTCCATTGACCTCCCTGGGGATTCTGCTTTCTTCTCTCATTCAGCAGCAGCGATGCTGACAGCAGCAGTGCATGAGACATGGAGAGAAGAGCAGTGGGTTGAATTCAGTCTATTTAATGAAGCAGGCAGAACAGGTTGTTTTTGTTAGATGGTGTCTTTCCCTCACACTGGCACAGAACAAGTAAGTCCCACTCCATCCAGCTGATGGATGCCGTGAACTAATTGCAGTCTGGGGGTAGGCTGGAGGTGCTCACTCCCAAATAGGGTTCCATGGCTTTATCCCTAATTAAAACTTATCGGTTTTCTCCTCCAGAGGCTCTCATAGACCTCACGTTGGAGGTCAACACGCTGCAATCCATTTACTTATGCACTTTGATTGGGATCAGACTGGGAGACAGTTAGCAAGGCCAGGGAGCTGTAAAACTGGGCAAAAGAAATCGTTAGAACCTGTTAATTTGTACTTCAGTCTGAGAACATTTCCTAATTAAAAAAGAAAAAAGGAAGAAAGCCACTTCTTCGTGTTTTAGTTAAACTATTTCAAGTTAATTGAATGGGTCCAGGATTAATATTCGTAGTGCGTTTTCTGCAGAGGTGTAACTGTGATTTATCCTATCAGGAGGCCAATTCCTCTCAGCCCAGTTTAATAACCATTATATCTCAGCTGTGAAGCGAGATCAGTGCAGTCACCAACCCACTCCCCTGCTTACGACACTGCTCTAGAGAGGAGATGCCTGTGCCTAGCAGGGTAGGGCACCCAGCTAGCTGGGTGTTAGGATATAGCAGAGGGAGCTGTGGCTCCAGGCTAATTCTTCTCCAGCCAGGACAATGCAAGAGGATTTCTTTGCAGACCAGCTGTCAGGAGCATCTCTCATCACTTGTCAGTATCTTCATAGGGTCGTTTCAGAAACACGGTGGGTGAACTAAGTCATGCAGGAATTCCAGATCGTGCAGCCAGAAGGTTTAAGGAATATTCTAGACCTACACTGGGTACAGCAGGGGCATGGCAGGCAAAGCTAATGCCATTTCTACAGGGCACTGGGGAGGGACCAGGGGAGGAAACATGGTGAGTACCAAGCATGTCTTGCACCCAGCAAGGGTGCAGGCACTTGGGTGTGAGCTGGGATTTTGGGCCCAGTGAGGAAAATCAGCTCATCAGATGTGCCTTTTTGCAGAGTAGCTCTGAGACCCAAAGTGGCAGAGCGGGCATCTGAGCCATTGACAGCAGCTACAGTGAGATTTGGGAGTGTGCAGGGAGCAGGGCAGCACACGGGGAAAGCAGAAAATGGAAGAGTTTTGTTGGATGCTCTCTGAATGTCTCCCAGCACTAAGGGTGAGGAAGTGATAAGTAAAAGTAACCGTATTTAGAAAATGATGTTTGAAGCTCCCTGACCATTGGAACAGGGGAATGAGTGGACAGGGTGCAGGAATCCCTGGTTCCATACAGGCAGGGACTCTGCAGCTCTGCAGGAGTTCTGCCCTGCAAATCATTTTCAGTGCTGTCTGTTGCCTTGTTCCAGTGGTTCAAGGGTAAGTGCTGTGTATGTTGGTGCACCAGCTGGTACTAGCAGCTCTGAACTCTTAGCAGGCAGCAAGTAGCAGGGTGGGGTGAGAAACCCATCTCCATCCCCATCCCCTCCATCCACATCCTCCTCATGTGGAGCTGAGGCACAACCAGGGACCAGTTAAGGTTTTGGCAGCTTGGCATTTTCTCATGAGGGAAAATATCATTCAGTTGTAAAACCAGCAGCAGTACTGAGTTCAGTGCTGAACTTAATGAAAAAAAAAAAAAGATTGGTTTGGAATGCTGCACCATTTTGTAGCACAAACTTAAGTCAGTGCTTGGGGTTAAGGGTGCTGTGAATATGCTCTTAAATCTGATTTTAATTTGTCAATATATGTGCAATTCCCTGCTGACAAAGCTGCTGGGAAGAATGGAGTAATCTCCCATTAGCAGTAGCCATTGCAGTAATGAGCCTGTTACTATGGAAATGAGCTTGTTAGCCATTCCCTCTCCCCAGTCAGCGAGACGTTCAGGTGCAGCGTCAGGGAAGCTGGTTATTCCTGAAAGCAAGTGGTACCCAAGGTGACAGTGACCCTAACCCCAAGGTAGGGCTGGAGGATCTGTTGAAAGCCCCCAGGTGCTGGGATGGATGCAGGGCAAGGCAGCCTGGGGCTCATCCTGCTGCCAGATTGCCAGCTTGAGCAGGGGCAGGGAATTGATTGCCAGACTGCTCTCTATCATCTTTGAAAGGTCTTGGATAATAGTCAACATCACTACAGTCTTCAAAAAGGGAAGGAAGAGGAGCCAGGAGGATCCTTCTTCAGCTTACGGTATAGAGTCAGCCACTCTCAACTGGATGAGTGGATGGAGAAGAGCAAAATCACAGAATCATAGAATCACAGATTCATCAATCAAAATACATCTTTTGCGTTCATTGCTGCTGCTGCTGCAGGACTCCCACCCCTCCTTCTGTGGGTGAGTGGGCCAGCAGTGGGGTGGGTAGAGGAAATTAGTTCTTAAGGTAGTAGTGATTTGAGGAGAGACAGAAAATGGCATTTCTGCTGTAACACCAGATGCACGTCGCAAGTTTGGAAATGGCTCTGTCCTCTGAGCTGGGGGATCACGAGAGACACTGCAACATTTGGGTGGGCAAGTGTTCATCCTGAAGTAGCACATTCTCTTTGTTAGAAAAATAGATAAAATACATTGTGGAAAACTTACAGCAGGAGTTGCTGGTCCAAGAGGAAACACCCACAGCAGTGGTTTATGAGCTCAAAGCCTCTCTGGCTGAAGTGAAGGAGCAGCTGCACGATGTGCTGCAAGCACTCACATGCTGTGTGCATTCAGAACCAATAATATCAGAGATATTTCTGCTGGTTACAATGCCTTAAGTCCACCAGAAACTGCAGTGGACCACTCCTGGTGCCAAACATACAAAGCAGTGTAGCGTTCAGGGTTCTCACTGCATCACTTGGCTCATTGAGTGTCGCTAGGAACAGTTTGTTTCTATATCATTGCTTCCAGTGTATTCCAAGAGCACCAACTTAGAAGAAACGTCATTGATTTCTCCTAATTATAAATCCTATAGAAAGTTTAAAGCTTGCAGCAGTCACAGTTCTTCTCAGCAGAGCCAATAAAAGTTACGAGTTGCTCCCTGGTTACTGTCATTACAACAATAAAAAGCCAGAGTAATTGAAAAGTGAATCAGGGAAGCTGCCAGATCGGAGAGCAATGATAATAGAAGAAATTACTTGGGAGTCCAAACCCAATGCAAAATGATGTCTATGGCTGCATTGAGCTCATGCCCAGGCTGAACGAACTCCCGTGCTTGTAGGTATCTAATGGAGGAAACACCTCCTGCATGCAAGTTCTGGAGCACAGCAAAGCAGGAGCAATGAAATACTTGTGCCAGCAGGTCAGGCACTCGGGGCAGGAGTCAACAAGGATTGCTGTTGGTGACCCCCATCTGAGATCATAGAATCATTAAGGTTAGAAAAGACCTCTAAGATCCCCAAGTCCGATCCCAGCCCACCCTCACCGTGCCCACTGCCCATGTCCCTCAGTGCCACATCTCCATGGTTCTGGAACACCTCCAGGGATGGTGACCCCACCACCTCCCTGGGCAGCTGTGCCACTGCAGCACTGATCTTTTGGAGGAGTTTTTCCTAATACATTTCCTCTTCCTAGAAGACGAGGTGGCAATGGAACAATTAATAATTTCTCCCTCTGTCAGCATCAAGCTTAAAAGTAAGAACTGGAGACATAGCAACAGATACGTATCTGTCAAGAGAAGGATTATTTCCCACTAGACAGATTAACTGGTACAGGAGGGCCTCAAAGCCCACAAGTCATTAATGTTTTCACATTGTGAAGATAAGCAGATGCCCATGATTGTGTTTGTAATTTAGGTAGCCTGAAGCAAGGCAACGGGTAAGCACCGCAGTAAGCTATAACATCGTGTTGGTAGTGATACTGCCATAAAGGGAGACCTGTAAAGCCCCCTAGGGGGAAGAGAAAAGGAGTGGCATATCTCTACACTGGGGATGGTGTATCTGTTTTGCTCTCCATGTGGCCAAGATGCACCACATACAGGAGATCCCTTGTACTCAACTGCACTGCCCATAAGAAGTCTTTGAGCACTTCTAGCAAGTCTCTTACATACCTGCAGAAGTCCTCTAAAAAGGACAACAAGAAAGATGAGCTCACAGAGATGCTGCTTTGGGCTTTGAGCTCTCCCAGGCGAGCATCCATCCAGATTGGTGACAACTTCTAGAAAGACAGTTCTCCAGAGAGGGATAGAAATAAGTCCAAGTTTGTATTGACTTCAGAAAAGTCTGACATGGGTTGAACAGCCCCATCCCTGGAGGTGCCCCAGTCCATGGATGGGCCCTGGGCAGCCTGAGCTGGTGGGGAGCACCCAGCCCACAGCAGGGGTTGGAACTGGATAGGCTTTGAGGTTCTTTTCAACCCAGCCATTCTATGATTCTGTGATTACACGCTATAGAGATAGGACAAGACAACCCCAATGCAGACAGGCTGCTCCTGCTGATAGGAAGGGACAACTAGGGCAAGTTATGGCTTTTGGCATGGGGTGGACTCGGGAATACACCAGGGCTGAAGTTCAGGTTTGAGTTGCCACAAGAGAAAAACCTTGCAGGAGAAAAGGACTGGATCGTACATGAGAAGGCATTGCATTCCCCACAGGTACACATCCACAGCACCACCGTGCAGTCAGCACTGCAGGAACCAACCGGGAGGGCTGGAAACCCTGGGCAGCCCCATGGCACTCTGCAAACCTTTGCTAATGACAGCTCCTGCCACCGCTGCCAGGCAGCTGCACTCGTCAACCCCAATTTCCACATCATTACTTGCCAGGAGAGATGCTTTCCCTAATCACGGTTGAGAAGTACTCAGCTGTACATTTTACTTGCTCTTTTGTCGTTAAAGAAAGCATAGTATGAGGGATGAGATTTCCTCGTGCACAGCAAAGCAAGCTGGAAATTTGTGAGTGAATACAGGGGGATTTGCAATTCAGCTGTAAACTGCAGCAAGGGGCTGCTGGTGATCACAGCGTGCTCACTGTTTATAGCTGAATGTTGAGTCCCCGAGGAGCAAGGAGAACAGCAAAACAACCAAATCCACCAAACCAGGGTTATGGTGAACTCAGCTGAGGCAAAAAAATGGGAACTTTGCCCGCTGTGCCCCAACTGCCCACTTTTCTGCAGACTTTCTGCACTAGGTTTTAAATCATTGCATGAAATAAATAAATAGAGTGGTAGGAGTCAGTGTTTCTAAATGGGTAAATATATATGCATGCGTGCAGCCCTGCCTGTGAACACATAGAAATACATAAATGTGTCAGGGTTTGGGTTTAATCCCAGTGCACGTATTTCTCTCAGATGATCACTTTGAGGACTAATGATTTTGCTTCTGTGCAGTGAGGTGGGCAGCACTGGTCAAGGAAGACGACCTTAGATAACGCATTGAGCAGCTCAGAGCTGATAAGATTTGTCCTGTCCTCAAAGCCCAGGGGGAAAGAAGGGGGGACTGATGATGTACCATGTCCTGATGCCTGCTGTGCAATCTAATCACGCACTCTTGCCATGCTCTCAATTGCAGAATTGGACACAGGTTTGCTCACCTTTCCTCCAGTGTAGAGTTAAGCTAGTGAGCATGCCCTCTCTTGTGTGCTATTAGCAGATATCAGTACCGTGGACCTTACATGCGTGCAAAGATCCTCTGCTGCAAAATGTTCCCTCTACAAACTCTGCAGGAAAAATCTGGCTTTAAAGCATTTATTTGGTATGCACAGGAACAACATTTCTGTGAGAGAAATGTTCTCTGCGGTTCACACTGGAATTGTGAGGAACACCAGGGCAGAGAGAAAATCGTGACTCATGGCAGGGTATGAAGTGGGGGTCGAACTCTGCTTGCAGGAAACTGATAGGACAAGAAGTGATGTGCTTTAATTGCACCAGGGGAGGTTCAGCTTGGATATTAGGAAACATTTCTTCTCCAAAAGAACGGTGCTGCAGTGGCTCAGCGCAGGGAGGGATGGGGTCACTGTCCCTGGAGGTGTTCAAGAAATGTGGAGGTATGGCACTGAGAGACATGGTTATGGGCATGGTGGGATGGGGTTGGGGTTGGATTTGGTGATCTTAGAGGTCTTTTCAAACTTTATGATGCTATAATGCTATGATAAGAGTGATGGGAATTTCTAAGGGATTTAGCTCTGCTGGGATGGCCAGGGCTGATGGTGCTCTGGCTCTACAGCTCTGCTAGGAATAAGTAAGCAGGCAAGAGCTCTAGCAACATCCATTTGAAATATTCACACTACTAGTGTCCAGTGAACCCAAAAGAGCAAAACTTGCAAAGTTATATTGAGGTGTTCAAATGAGGTTGGAAAAAAACCCATAAGTGGGGAACAGGGATGTGCCCACGTGCCTTCTTTCATCCCGCTGCGCTGCTCTTGCTGCCCTGCCTAACATCATCTTCTCCCTGCAGTTCGACATGCAGAGGATAACGCTAGAAGAGCTGAAGCACATCCTGTACCATGCCTTCCGGGACCACCTAACAATGAAGGACATTGAGAACATCATTATCAACGAGGAGGAGAGTTTAAATGAAAACTCCGGCAATTGCCAAACAGAGTTTGAAGGTGAGGATGTTTCTGTATGGTTGTTCTCTTCCTGTTTCCTTTGTAAAACTCAGTCTGATGCTGGATGTACCACATGCAGGGATGCAATTATCATGGAGCAAAACCTTTTGTTTCCCTGTAGTTCCTTGGACTGTGTTCAGCTCAACTTTGTCATTAGATGGCTTGCATGGCTATAAGGCAGCAGTTGGGCTGAGCTTCACTTTGGAGCAATCATGGAAGTGAGACCTATGGCTCAACTATAGTGCCTTATAGGAAATGGAAAGGAGTATTTGTGTCAAACATAGCCAACTTTGTCTTTTATTGCCCAGTGTAAGAACATAGCAGACAATTTTACCTGCAAAGCCCAAGCCTTGTATTTATTTGCAGTGCAGAAATCTATTGATTCCTGGCAAATCAGTGAGCTGCTGGTCAGCGGTGGAGCAGCACCACTGGATGAGCTCCAGGCTGAGATATGGGAAAGGAAACGTTTTGCTTTGCAGATGTTGGTCGGTGCAGCACCCACTCAGCAGTGCCCCAAGACCGCTGTGTAAGTGATCAGCAATGGAGATGGGATGCAGCCTGAAATTTTACAGTGTACAGTCCACTTTGAAGGGAGTTACCACTGCTAAGAATGTTTACTAAGATGGAAAATTTACTTAAGGAAATCACTTTAAGCCACCTAGGAGAAGGATTTTCTTTGCCAGAGGAACTCATGGTGCTCCAAAGTGTTGCTGGCTGGAAGAACCAAAGAGACAAATCATTTCAAGTACAGAAAAGTCCAGGGAGATACCTATGGAGGAACTCAGGGTTTGAGCATCACCTGCTGCTTTCCCACACCTGGTGCCTCTGACGGGGCATCAGGCAGAGATGCTGAAGTATCTCACAACAAAGCAAAGTGCAAAACAGCCTGGCTAATTAATGAGATTCAAATACTGTATCCAGCACACTCATCCTCTGCTAACTACTGCAGAAAAGATGCAGAAGATTATGGCTGAATTTTAAGAAGCCTGCAGGAGGGAGGCAAGCAGCAACAGTCTTCAAACCAAGCCAAGCAAGCAGCAGGGAAGAAAGGATGCTTATATCCATGGATGGAGCTGTTGGTCCCTGCTGACCTGCTGAGCTGGTGGAGCTGTGCCCCAGCTGTCACTGCTGCATCGGTACTGGGGTGAACCATCCCAGACACAGAACCGTGGGTCTGAAAACTTCAGTGCTCAGCATCTCATTTTGGAAGTCCCAGCTTCCAAAAGTACAGCGAGAACAGCTTTTCTCGTGGGATGTTGGCATGGCTGGTGCTAGGCAGAACCTAGAAGCAAAACAGACCCTTTTTTAGATGTTGTTAGAAATACACACGCGTGCGCAAACCCACCAGAGAATTAAAGATCAGCTCGGCACTGTCAACCAAGACACTAAGTTGTGCTGCAGGTCCCAGAGGAAGGGGATGGTTCTGGTCTGCAGCAGCTCTGACAGGAGCATTTTTCCCAGGGAAGGCAGGCTGAGAGCAAGCAACGTCCTGCAGCCCTTGGCTGAGGACATGCCATTACCTGAAGGACCTCCTTGTGCTGAAGGAGACCAAAGCATTCCCATTTCCCACACACTGAGTTCCCTGCAGGGCTCAGATTGAAAGGGCCTCTGCTGGCACTAAGGGAGAGCTGTTGTGGAGCATCTCAGCCTGGCTTTAAGTGTCTCCATGTAGGTTAGTTGCTCTTTGCCCATTTGTTAATTAGCAGAGTGAAGGAGATGCTTTTGTGTACAACCCCTCTAATTTATTTGAAGCACTGCATTGGAATGAGGTGAACAGCACTTTAAAAAGCAACTGCTTCTTTTAACTGTAAAGATAGCCTAACGAGACTTAACTTAAAGATTTACATCTATATTTAACGTACATTTCATCCACCCCATTAAAGTGGCTTTAATTATGGGTAGGAATGAAGCCAAGATGAGTCCTGGTGGTTTTCACTGAGGTTAGGGAGGACAGGTACCTTCAGTTCCTTGCTGCAACAGGAGCTCTGCACCCACCATCACCACTGGGTGTGTTGTTGCCACCAAAACAGAGCGCTGAGACCCTTCTCCATTCTGTACACCTGGGACCTGCTCAGCCCAGCTCTGCCTGGCTGATAAACTTACAGAGCATAGAAATGTCTGAAGAGCCCCACCAATCTGAAAGCAGTGAAGCCAATCAGGTGCCAACCAGCACTGCACAGCTACTTTTGCCATCAGCAGAAATGCACATTTCTGTCTTTCTCCTAACCATCTCCTAACTCCATTTTGGCTTCTTGTCATAATAAGGCCTTCAAAACTAAGATTTATAATTTTCATTGTATATCAGCACAGATAATGTGCACTATTTCTCTCTTTCATACTCAGCCACACACACTTTAAATGAAGTATAAAACTCATATTATGGTTGGAGACAAGTCAAAGATTTTGTTCAGCTTGCTCTAACATGAGAGTCATTTGCAAGATGTCAGCTCTAAGCTCACATTACAACTTGCCCTCTTACACATTCCTAGGGAGCTTTGTTAGCCTTCTCCTTGATGAAGAACAAGGCAGTGAAAATGCCCAGCTCCCCAGTACCAGCAACTTACACCAGCCCTGACAATGAAGAACACAACCAGAAAGGAGATGCAGTTATATTTTCAGCTCTTCTCACTATTTATATTAAGGCTTAGGGCAGGAGAGCAAGGCTGAGAGCCAAGAAGACTGCATGCTTTAATGGGAAGAGACACAAGGACAGGACAGCTGTTTGGAGTGACATTGCACTAACAAAAATTTGTAGCACAAAAATTGTCTGTCTGGAAGTTCTCTTTATCAAAATGCTCATGACATTGAGCTCATGGCAAATGAGTGCTGGATGGTTGCAGTGATGTGGCCTGAGTGCCTTTTTCTGCAGGCTCTCAGTGCTCTCCCTTGAGCATCCCAAGACCACTGTGGGCATCGTGACCAGTTCTGGCAGTCAGAGCCAGTGATCCAATATGCTCCAAAACAGGCTGAACCTGTTGAGCCTATATCTTCTGGAGGAATTGCAGCCATGGCAGTGTGTATCTGCCACCCCTTGACAAAGTCTTGCCAGCCAGCATGTTGGGAAGATGAAGGATGAGCCTCAGTGTGCTTCTTTAGATGTCCTCTATGCTGGGAATTGCTAGGGGTTGCTTTCCCTGCTGGAAATGGGCTTGTACATCTCAGGAGGAGGCTCTGGCTCTGACCATGTTCAAGGAACCAGCTGAATTCCAAGCTTCTGCACATCCCATGGGCAGTAAAAACTCCTATTGGCAAGAGGTTGGACATTAGGAAAAAGTTCTCTGAAAGAGTGGTCAGGCACTGACACAGTCTGCCCAGGGATGTGGTGGAGTCACTGCCCCTGGAGGTGTTCCAGAACCATGGAGATGTGGCACTGAGGGATGTGGGTCAGTGGGCAATATTGGTGTTAGGTGGATGGCTGAACTAGATGATCTTAGAGGTCTTTTCCAACCTTAATGATTCTATGATTCTGTGAAAATGCAATGAAGATCAAGTCTCCAGGCCTGTGACAGTGCCCTCTCTGGAAGCCAGTAGGAAAAAGAACAGATGCCATGCTCAGAGTGGAGGTGAATTTGGAGAAATGAGGTAATTGAGAGAAAAATTCTTAAGTTACAGGGAGGGTGAAAAGGTTTTCATATTTAAGATGATTCACAGACTGATCCCAGGGCTGCACATGACTGTGTTAATAATGAAGAAAGTCAGCAACTTCAGCTTCTTAGTTGGTGAAGAACTGTACCAATGACTTACCTGGATCCTGCTGCCTTAAATCACTATTTTTACTTGTCAGAAGACTGAAAAAATGGTTTGCTTCAGAAACATTTCTGCAAGAATCACTGAATATGCTTTACTTTTTTCCTTTGGGAGGAAAGATGCCACTAAAGAAAGTCTTGGCCAGTCTTCAGCTGCTCTCCTCTCCATGGTAATAGGCAACAGAGCCCAACTCTGAACAGCAGCACTGATCACAATGGCTTATGTCACCGTTCTGCCTGGCTGGGAGAGTTTTTCAAAGTGCAGAAATAACAAAAATTAAAAAGTAATAACCTAGGCTGTTATTTAACAAGATTCTCAAAGCGCTGGGGCATCGTGCACAATGCTACCATGTTGATCCTGTGTGTAATATAAACGCAAACAGAGGAATGAGGGGGTAGAGCTGTGCAAGCAGAAAGCTGTAATTTAGGAGAGGTGCTGAGCAGGGTGTAGCAAGTCCCAGTACTGCCCATACTGGCAGGGCATTACTTGCATGAGGATTCTCTGCCTTTCTGAGTTCACCTTGCAGAAACTCCAGAGCCTTTTCAGACACTGATTTTTGTGGTGCCCCAGTATTGTTCTGGTATTCTCAGACAGGGGATTGATCATGTCCTGCCTGTAAGGGAAGAGAAGGGATAACAAGATTTCTGTTTCCTCAGATCACGAAGTGTATCCTTCTGCTGATCTTAAAAACATAATTAAAGAAAATATGCCAAATGCTAAAAATCGTAGTTCTTACTGCATTTTAACTGCTGCAAATTACCCTCACCTCCTTTGGCAACTGTTCCGCAAGCATTCGTTTCAAAAGGTTCTTAATAAGTCTGATTTTGCTTGGGCACTGAAAACCTAAAAACAGTTAAAAAAAAAAGAAAAAGATTAATGTACTATGTATACTCATGGGAGTGATCACAGTGGGTTTTTTAAGTGTTGTTGGGAGCACATCCTGAATCTCTACTCACTCCCAGTTGACCTATAAGCGGAAAAACCTAAGGGGATTTGCAGAAGACCAGTATTTCTGATAAAATGAATGCATAAAAAACTTCATAAAGAGCTTAGAAAGAACTACTCAGATCAAACTGAAACACTTAAATTTTCAGGCATCTGGAGGGTTTTAAAGCCAGTGTGTGTGAGAAGGGGCTTCCTGCAGTATGAGAGGGTGGTCTGGTAGGAAAACTGGTTTGGAAGTAGTCATAGAATCATAGAATTATAAAATCATAGAATTATAGAATCATAGAATGGCCTGGGTTGAAAAGGACCTCAAGTATCATCTAATTTCAACCCCTCTGCTATGTGCAGGGTCATCAACCACCAGACCAGGCTGCCCAGAGCCAGATGAAAGGTAAGGTTCTCTGTTTGGAAATGTCCCCAAAGTACTCATCCTCTAATGGTCTCCACTGGTCCTCAAGGAGAGGTAGGACTTGGCCAGCATAGGGTGTGTTCAAGGTGTGGGCATGGCTGTGTGCACTTAGGGGTGCACAGGAGAATTTCTGAGCTCAGCTGATCCTGGCAGGGAGCAAAGATGTTTCTTTGTCCGAGTAGCTCAACCTTCCCTTGTCTTTCTGCAGTGCACGCCCAGAAGCAGAACAGACAGACCTGCGTCCGGAAGAGCCTTATCTGTGCATTTGCCATGGCCTTTATTATAAGCGTGATGCTGATTGCGGCCAACCAGATCCTGCGGAGCGGCATGGAGTAGCCTCTCACCATGACACTGTGACCCAAACTGACCATGCATGCGCATGCCACCGGGTGAGCTTCCCCCGAACCGACTCTCACACGGCAAAGAGACAGAGGCGGGCAGATAACGCACCATTCGACAAGGAGCCTGGGGCCAGCAGCGTAACGTGTCTTGTGAATCAACCACATCCTTTTGGCAGGGACATAAAAGGGCTGTCTTAACGCTTTAAAGGTTTTGTTTCCTAATGCAATAAAAATAAAAAAATAAACGTACAGAAGTCCCGAATTATTGCTTCAGAACAGCAACGGTAACTTGGAAGACGCTTTCATCCAGCAGTCTGCTTTGCAGTTGTAAGGAGGCACAGCCTTGTGACTCGCTGCAGCGGGGCTGTCTTTTAACCTAGGGGCCGACTGACTATGCCGCATAGCTCCCCGGCAGGCCCACCTTCCCAGGAAGTTGATCGTAGCATTGCCACAAGCAAGTCCTGTTTGTTTTGTTCCACGTACTTTGGCTTCACATTCTTTTTCCCTTATGACCATGCCTTTGAGTTTATGGCATTAGAGGGGAGCTAGAGCATCCTTGTACAGTATTTTCAGAGTAAAGAAGAGGAGAATTTGCCAGCATCATACAGAATTTCTATTTTTGCTTCACAAACGTCACCTTTGACACAAGACTGTGGGGTAGCAGGAGTCTGTTTGCCATTTTTTCCCACCGAGAATCAGGGCTTAAGAACCACCACCCACTTCCCCACATGGGCATTCCTGAGATTCGTGCAGTCTTCCAGCCAGCTCTGCAACCACCAGCGCCAGTTGAAAATCCCTGTTTGGTGCCATCTGCATACTCAACATTTTCTTTCCAGTAGTTTTGCCCTTCTGTTGTAACAGTCTTCAATAACCTTATTGAGACCAAAACCACTGAGAAAGCTGTGAGCTTTCCTCCCTGCTCCTCGACTCCCCAATTTTTACTTAATTCATTGTTGCAATTGCAGTGAAACCTCTGCATCCAACACCTACTCATGAGAGAGGTTGCATTTTCACCTCTATGGTGAGGTGGGTTTTGACCAGCAAGTCACTCCATCCCTCACGATCCCACTGTCCATCGCCACTGCACATCCTATGGACAGGCTGAAGGGTGATCAGAAAATCAGGCTGCTGCAAGAAAAGAAGGAATCAAACTCGAGCATACCGCCATATGTTCCGTAGTGTGTCAGACTTTCAGATCCCACAAGTGTTAGCTATTTTTCCTGGAAGAGATTTTAATGAGCAGCAAGGAGAGGATGGAATGATGCAGACCAGAGGCACAACGTGTCCCATGGAGCCAGGATTACATCTGAAAGCATTTCTGCTTTTAAACCCGACACAAATCCTTGCGTTTACCTTCAGATAAACTGTACACCCGTGTGTCGCTCCAGGAAGGATCTGGTTCCCTTGCCCTGATGGGTGGTGGCTGTGTTTGGTGCACGGGGAGCATTGGTGAGGGGTTGGAGTGGCAGTGGTTTCTGCTGCCAGCTGGACGAGTTCCAGAAACACGATGGAACAGCAAGATCTCACTCCCGTGAATGTAGAGGACTGTTTCCTGTGTCTTGAGAAGGGGAAGGATGGCTCCAAAAGGGAACGTGGACCATGAGCTTCACTTGTCCTTCACGGTGGCCATCGTCTTAAGCCTGGATGCATCCCAAAGACTCATTTCTGCTCTTTGTTCTTGGTTACGAGTTCATTTAACCTGTATTTTTCTAGTAACCTGATGTGAAAATGTACTTCCCATTGTTCTGTCTCCCCTTAGATCTCATGTATCTGCTTAGGATTTTGCCTTTAGGTGTGTGTTACAATTTATCACCTTCACAACACTGCTGTTTTCCTGGTGCCCCCCTCCATCTCCAAAGATGACAGCTGTCATTTCCAAGGCAGCTGAGTCGTTTTTCTGCCTTTTACAAACACACATTTCTGTTTTTCTGTTCTGCTGTGACTAATAGAGGTCAGCTACAAAATACTGTGCAGAAATTGTTACATCTCACAGAAGATGGAGGGATTTGTGTTTGCTGTAGGGCAGGACCAGACTTCAAACCAACAGCAGAAAATGATAGGCAAGTTCTGAGCACAGGATTCACGCTGATGAGGAACTCAGGGTTGCTCCCAAAGCTCACGATGTTGGACATTGCATAAAAGGAGCTTGGAGGTCCTTTTGAGGGGACTGTCATCCATGTTTTCAGGTCTCAGGGGCATATTAAAGGTGGGAACAGCAAAAAAAAGAGTCCAAACATTGCCACTGAGTGGTACCTACTACCTTTTTTTTTTTTCTTTTTTCTTTTTTTGGTAGTTTTTTTTTTGTTTGTTTTCCCCTGGGACAGTGCTGGAGTGGGAAGCAGAGCAGATGGAGCTGGAGCTGAGGTGGGCACCAACCCACCAGCCCCACTCAACTCAGCAGCTCCAAAGCAGTGCCTCTTTGCATAGCACAGAAAGGCAAGTAAAACACGTAGACCAGGCATTTCTCCACATTCTTCTCACTCATCCGACAGCTAACACCAGGCAGACTCCAATTATAACAGCTACCTTACAGACAAGATAAACTTTTCCATTCCTTCAAGATTTCTGGAAGGCTCTGTAATTTCTACACGCATGTTTCATAAAAACTTTTGTAAATACAGTCATTGTTCAGCACAATTCTTCACCTTAAACATCCATTTGTAAAACCAAACCTATAATTAATATATTGGTAAAAGCCATAGCCTGGGGTCAGTAGAGTTCATTGCAAAACTCCCCACTGATTTTACTGGGTACGGGATTTGGGGATTTTTAGTTCTACTTTTTTTCTGTGGGGAACCCAATGTATCCACTATGAATGAGTGCCATGTCTTTGCAGAGGTCTCCTTTTCCTTCCTAGACCAGCCTTTCTTCATCTAAAGCATCCTGAAGCTATTCCTTCTTTCATTAGTTAGGCTCGTCAAGTAGCTAGTGGCAATGTAGGATGGATCAGGCCACAGTATTTCAATCCTTCCTCTCCCAGCCAACTTCCAATGACGCTTTCCCATCCTTCTTAGCCAGCAGCACTGAACCTTTGTCTCCTACCCATCTCCCTGGCTCCATTTATGTAACATCCATTTATCTTTTTTTTCTTTTTCTCCTTCATAAGAGGGGGGAAAAAAGGACTTTTTATTGCTTTTACAGACAGTAGGTAAAAATAGAGCGATAAAATTTTGATTGGAACCTGATGGCAAAGGTTTAGGAGGAAAAAAGTAAAAGAATAAAGAAATAAAAATATAAAACCCACATCCCCTACTTAAAAAAAAAAAAGAAAAAAAGAAAAAAAGAAGAAGAAGAAGAAAGGGAAAAAAAACTATTTAAGTGCTAATTAACATACTTTAAAAAATACCCAGACTGCAGCAGCACTAGGTAGAGCTGTCAGAAAAAGCACTAAACTTATGCTCTTGCCAGTTACATGAGAATTTAAGTGTCTTTTCAGCACTGCAATTCTGTATGAAAAGGATATTGCTATGGCAACCCTCACTGTTCGTGACATGTGTGCCACAAAGTCGGAGCGACACACAGCAATTGCAAATGCACTCCAAGCCAAGTCAAGGCTGGACGAATGACTCCCAACAGCCTGGGACAGCCTTTCAGCTCAAAGATGAGCAAATTATCAACAAACTCTGAGCACCCCAAAGGCAACTCTGTTGGCTTAGCCATAAAAAAATAAAAATGAATAAAAGGTGTGTAATTAAACAGATTGGCATGCAGGGAATGATTTGAAGTGGCTGTGATTGTTCTAGCCTGAGAGAGGCTTTGATTTGGTTTGGCTTGGAAGCAAATGAAATTAAGGCAGTGTAAGCATTGCTCAACACAAGCCGTCCTGTGCTTGTTGAGCAGGTCCTCCAGGAAGGGATGAATCCCCAGTGGGGGGAACTTGGCTTATTGCTTCTGCCCAGTACAGCACTGCTTTGCTGTTAGCCATTTGTGGCTTTGAAGGCAACACAAAGCATCTGCTTCTGGAGAAGTTAATGAGGAAAAAATCATTATTTTTCCTGTTTGATGGGTATTCACAAATGTGCTTGTGACTGTTTTGGGCACCCTATGCTGATGGGCTCACAAACTCCTCAGAAAAGGGCCATCCATGAGCGGAAGGGGTGGGAGGTGGGAGACCTGACTACTCGCACTGCACCCAGGGAAGTCAGAGCTGAATGTTAGGGCATTTGTGCTCAGAGGTTTCATACATGATGTTTGGTGTTCGTTGGGAGCTCACCGTGGATATGATGAACCAGTAGGGCTGGATGTTAGTAGCTTCACAGCAGAGATTTCCATCAATTCTGTGATGGAATGGATACACACATATGCACTGTTTTAAGCTGAGATTGAGTAAATGAGGACGTTTTTTGGTCCTCCTCCCGTAAGACATAGAATAGTGGGGAAGTGAATCAAGAACAGATAAAAAGCATTCCTAAGGGTGCTACTTGAGATGGATAAAGTCTTTTTGACAGATTTGGATAAGCAAAGTACCTACTGGCAAACTCTTAATTCTATGGAAAGAACACGTATCTTTCTACCTGCTGCAAAAGACCAGAACATCTCCTGGGACACTCAGAAGATTGTCCAAGGCCATCCAAGGTTTAGTGCTGGCTTTGCTTGGAATGACACAATGGTTTGTGAGGTGCCCGGTACACAGAAACTTGCAACTTTTTCCATGAAAGACTCTCTTATCCTGCACGTAGCACACACGTGCACAAGCAAATAGCTCTGCCAAGGGCTGTCATCACACAAAAGCAAGAGGTTCACAGTCCCGAGTCAGACTTAGATCTGCGAAGAGAGAAGCAGTAGGAGGAATATATTAAGATCACTAAGAATGAAGTTCCCTATTTTATCCACCCGTGTAATAAATTATTTAGTTTCTGCTTTATGGATGACTATTTGAAAGAAGAAAAACCAACTCTTCTAAAATGAGAATCTGATAAAGTATCTTTTATCTTGGCTCTGAATCATGCTTACATTCCATAGATGAAGATGTACAGAACTTGCTGATTTTCAATCTATTCTTTTACTGTATCGAGTTCTGACAGTGCAATTACATTTTCTTGACATCGCTTAGAACCTATTACTTTCCCAGTAACTAAGGAATTTAATACAGAGAAAGAAAAGGCTCAAAACACTTTAATCTTTCTGTGTTGTTGGTTGTTATCATCTTGTTTATCTCCAGTTCAAGTAGGATGATTTAGGCAGCTTTACAAAATGTAGAGCTTCACCAAAAGCAAGATGGACAGAAAATCTGACAACAACACTTTAATTGGAAGAATACTTTACTACTATCTCTCCAGTGGCAAAAATCTGAGAAACTATCTCAATTTGGTATCTTCACTAGTAAGTAATTTCAGCCCCAAAAAGGAAGAAAAGAGAGGAAAAATGGAGAAAAAAAAATAAATCCTTTGAATCTAATGATCAGCTTTTGACAATCTGATGATGAAAATACCTTAGGATTTGTATTTTCTGTCAAGACGGACCAAAATAACTTTGTAGCCTTGAAGAGAATTATTAAATGAAACCCATTTTCCATCTAGTTATTTTGTACAGCTGCTCATGGCCAGTCTTTGCCAGCATCACAAATAAGCATCTTCAACCTTTGCTCATTGTACAGTGTGTTAAGTGAGCTCCAAACTGCAACTTTCCATTATCAGCTGGTCTTCTATCTTCTTTGGCCAACAAGTAGACATTTGGCTGTCCCATTTGAAGCTGTTGAGCTTTCTCTAGTAGCTACCCCTCCGGTCTTGCCAGCACTTAGGCATGTCTTGTCTATCCTGTGAGCAGTCCCACCAAACCCAAACCATGCTGCCAACGTCTTTGCAACATCAGGCCCCTGGGGTTGCCATTTGACAGCAGTCTTCAAATAAACGCACACTCCACCAGCCCAAGAACAGCATTACGTTTCCCACCATCTCTGTCAGAGGAGGCCAAAGTTATTTCAGCTTCATGCAGCAGCTCTCGTTCTCTCAGATTTTAATTGGGGTGGTGGGAGGAAAAAAGCTGAAGTTCCTCTCGGACTCCAGAGTAAATGAGAAGTAACTCATTAGAGTTAATTGGCTTAAATTGGGATAAGCCCAGAATCCAGCCTGTTGCCATTTAATCCATACTAGGATCTAAGTAATCGATAACTCCTGATTCATCTCTAGGAAGTGCTTCATTAATGCATTCATCTCCATCATTTAATCTCTCACTGGTTTCAAGCCATTTACCATCCATTGTTGAAAACTGACCATTTCTGCTTGTTAACAGAAGACATGGCATTTTGATTAAAGACAACAACTCACAAAGTCAGCAGCATAATAGTAAAAAATAAAAAAAAATAGAAATCACTTTGTACAAAACACTGTAAATATTAATATAAATTAACTTGGCATGCAACTTAAATAAATCCTATGTTATTGCAAGTTACCCAAGTGTATAAAGACGTGTATAAAAGGAAAACCGAATGCCATATGTATCGGCTGTTTCCTCTAACCAAACACTACTGTAAATATATAATCTGTATAAAAAGATTTTAATTTTACCATTATTTATGCAATAGAAATAAAGGTTTTTTTCTTTTGATGAAGGATGAAGTTTTTTTTTCCCCTCGTTTTGAAGCAGTCATTGATATTTATTCATGCCCAAGTACAAGAGCAAAAGCTAGATTTGCATAAAATATTAGGACGGGGCCCCTTTCTTCCTTCTGAGAGATACATGAACATTTGAGTTTTTTATTTTGCTTTGAAAATAGATTTACATATTTTAAAGGCTGTTATTACAAAAAAGAGCTCCTGGCTGAATAGATGCCTTGGCTGTTCAGAGCTAAGATCAACGCTTCAAGAGCAAAACAGATGCACAGGATTCATTAGCATGCCAAAGAGATGAATTTCACTTCTCCTCTGGAAGTGATGGAAGTCAAAACCAAGTCTGGTGTGGTTGGTGGGCGCCACGGGCAGATCTCAAAGGGAAGGGTCAGGCCATGCCATGTGCTTTTCCTTGGCGCTTGCTTAAAGACTCAAAACCACTTTTCTTAGACCTACTGGGGAGTCAGGGCCTGTTTCTGAACTCAGGTGGGCCTGGGTCCAGCGAGTTGCTGCTGGGAAGAGTACACTGACCACAGGTTTTAATCCTGGCTCTGCTGCTGCCAAGGCCTCATGCTATGAGAGCTTAACCACACTCATGCGTACTGAACAGCAGCTGTTCTCTTAGCAAATCCACATCTCTTCATTTCACTGTAGGCCATTTCCCACAGCTACTGGTCCTCAGTGCCCACCACGTGCTGCAAACAATTGGCTGGAGTAGAGAAGGACGAGGTTGATCATTGTCCCCAGCATTGCTTGTAGTGGTGCCTAAATTTAACCTTGAAAAGAAATAACTGGTCAGTCTTCATGCAGGTAGACCCATCACAGAGGACAGACTGCTGGCAGAAATGGTGCAACCCCAAAGCTCCTATCTTGCCCACATGGAGAGCATCTTCTCCACATTGTCCTTGGAATCGAGCTGTACTGCTTTCCCTACACCTGACCATTTTTGCAGCTCTGGTTCCTTCATTTAAACTCTAAAAAATGAGTGTTTTTCCCCAAACAGTGATGCGTATTACACTCCATTTCACGGATTCACATTATTTATTAATTGTAAGTATTTGGATGATAGCCTGGCGGCTCAGACAGTGTTCCTTATTTCTGGAACCATCACAATTTTTGATATGAGCAATTATCTGTCCACGGATTACCACTGAAAAGCAAGTGATGCAGGAAACATGTTTACAAAATTTGTGATCCTGTAGTAAAAAAAATGACACTGCACACTCTATTTGACCTTTTATGTTATGGAAGTGGGGAGCAGCTTAATGAATGGCTTAAGAGTGAGCTTGAATTCGTTATAGAAATGAATCACATGTGTTACAGGAACTCCTATATATTTATCTTAGGAATGAGTGAGTAATCAAGGAAATTCACTGTTGGTAGGAGATAGTGGTTCTACATCCCTCTCCTCCTAAAGAAGACCAAACAGTGTTCATATTCAGAGAGTTGGAGTCCATGTGCTCAATGGAAGCACGTGTTTGCACATTTCATCTCAGCCACCAGAACAGTTCAGGAGTTAAAAACTCACTGCATCGCTGCCCTCAGCAAGGAGAAGCAAGTGATGCAGCAGCAGGCATGATACCACTGGGAAATCTTCACTGGCTGAAGGGAGAAAACAAACTTTAAAACAGAAAAGCATACCACATCCAGACTGAGACCAAACTGCTCTATCCCACCACACAAAGAGCCCACAGGCAGGCTCTGGGTTTGCCAAAGCTTCTTTGGTTCACATGTTATTTCAGTGCCATCTACACAACAGAGTAAAATAGCAACCAGAAGCCCCATGCTTCAGCTGTGCCACCAGGAGATTTTAGGTATTGGATGCCATGGGAGAACTGTGCAGGTTCGATCCAGCTCCTGGGGAGTCAATGGAAGCATTCCCAGACTTGGTGGGATTTGGATTAGGTCATCACACAGTGCAGTATTTCACACCCTGGCTCTTTGCTTTGTTTAAATGGAGTCTGGCCAAGGCCTCAAATTTAATTACTGGAATACAAATAGTGAAGAAGGAAAGCTTTCTGTAGGCAAAATAAAATTCAGGCATGGCCCCATTTAGATCTGCTTGCCATCAATGGGCTCCTGGTGCTCAAAGCTCCCGGCAGGCAGTGGCTTCAGTTAGACATGATGCCTTCCTCCAGTGATGTACACTGTGCCCATCACCCTGCAGGATGGCTCAGATCACATCCACACATTGCACACTTCTTCCTGATTAACATCTATAGAAAGTATTTGCTAATGCAAATCCAGAGGCAGTAATTTATTTGGTGAAAGCTAGTTAATCCTGGGAAGGCTTTTCCCTGAAAGTATAGGCTTAATATCATCTTGTTTTAATTGCTTCTTTGAGAGTTTTTTTTTAAATCAAAAACATTTTAATTAAAAAATTCACCAAGACAATCTTCCAGATCTTTCCCCATTTATTCTTCTTTCCACCAAAATTATCAGTACATTTGTAAAGTTCTAAAGAAAGTAATTACAGCAGATGTTGATCGCTGCTGCTTGCACTGAGGCTGCTGGATGCTGCACATCAACCTCCCAACTTCAACTTCTTTTCAACTTTCTGAAACAGCACATTCTGTACTAAAAATTTCCATTTTTAATCTTTACTCAGAAAGGAGGCTGTCTGTTGAGGAGCTGGGATGCTTTCGTGCCAATTGCTAAGCATACAGGAGATTGAGGGGGGGAAGAAGGGGAAGGAAAGGATACAATTAAGGAACTAATAATACAAATGTGAAGATCTGGGCAATAAACAGGAAAGAAATGGTTGAAAGCAGGTGATCGCATTGCCACCTGTTCCTCTTCTCGCTGGCTATAAGGGAATGACCATTCCAACACAAACCACTCTATCATTCTATGACTTTATTGTTCCTATAACACCATTTACAATGAGTAAAGACCCTGCTGTACTACCGCCTCCACGAAGGGCAGGAGGATAAATCCTCTTGGAAATGCCACGAGTGCCCACAGTATTACAAGTGCGGTAGTATCAGACTGAAGATGCCAAGTGCACGCCTGCCACAGTCTAATAAATGTCTTTTAACCCCAATTTCTGTTTAGATCTCTATTTGCCTGTAATGAGATGGCTTTAGAGTAAGCTGTCAAAAATAGTTCTCATGTAATGACAGAAAACTGAGATAATCACAGGCCGACCAAACTGTCACTACAGAGACAAATGCAGTGCAACAGCATAACCACCGGGTCAGCAACCTGTAGCATGATGCTGATGATGCTGGCAAGCACATTTTCTGTGTCCTGTGGCTGCACAGATAGGACTGGGAACCACTTCAAGCATTCAGCAGTGCTCCCTGGATTGCTTGCTGGCAGTGGATTGCTTCTAGGCTTCAGCTAAAATGTATACGCGGACAAATAGTGGAAACTTCGGGATGGATAAGTTATGCAAAAGCTCCAGCTCCTATAACATCATAAAATAGCTTCTTAAAAATTCAAGTGTTTGCCTCAGACCATCAGTTTTCAGCCCCTGTCCTTCTGAAGCTAGAAAGCTTGATCAGTCAATAAGGTCCTGCTCCAATGGAAAAGCCAAACAAAGCCCTCTGCACAGGCACCAAGTGTCTGGTTTTGACTCATCAGTTGTTAGGCAAGGTTCATCATAGCTCTGAGAGTTGCAGGACTGGAGGGCTAAACTTCACACCCACAGATCCTAGGGCAAAACCACCCTATAAATATCTGCATTGGGGATCTCCAGTTGTGGGCTTCTCTAGCACATGATGAGGCTCAGCCTCATCTTGACTCCCAGAACAGCCACCAGGACGAAGCAGAGACAGTTCTCAGTCCCAAGGAGAATACAGAACCATAGAATCGTTAAGGTGGGAAAAGCCCTCTAAGATCACCCAGCCCAACTGTCCACCTACCACCAATAGTGCCCACTGCCCACGTCCATCAGTGCCACATCTCCAAGTTTTTTAAACACCTCTGTCGATGGTGACTCCACCACCCTCATGGGCAGCCTGTTCTGGTACCTGACCACTCTTTTGGAGAAGCAATGTTTCTTAATATCCACCTTGAACCTCCACTGGTGCAGCTTGAGGCCATTCCCTCTCTCATGATTGAGTATTGCTGCTACTGGGCCATGCCCTGATTCAAGTCTCACTCTGCAGGGATGTTCTACAGCAAACATTAAAACCTCCAGAGTGAAAGATTTCAAATGGAGGGGCTGAGGGACCCCCAGCTTTGATAGTATGAACAGTACCACTGTAATAAGCATAATCACCGCGTGTTGTGTGGAAAACCTCTCCAGTGATTGCTGTTTGCAGAGGCTGATTAAATATAAATTAAACTCATCTGCATGTTCAACATGCTATGTGAATTGAATAGCAAGAGCATCCTCCTGACTGGCCCAGCGGTGTGTTTCAGGTCATCAGACCCTAGGATGTATGCACACATGGGCTGCTCCGTGTGCTCAGACAAGCACTGGTAACCTTGGCATCTGTGTGTTATTGTAATTAAAAGAGCATGAAGCTGCATCATTGAGGGGGTCAGGCGGAGGTTAGGAAAAGGTTCTGCTCCAGAGGGCAGTGGGCATGGTCCTGAGCTGCTGGAGCTCAAGGAGACATAGGGTTTGGGTTTGAGTGGTGCTGTGTGGGGGCAGGGTTGGATTCAGTGGCCTCTGTGGGTCTCTTTTAACTTTGGATATTCAATAATTCTATGATCATACACCTTACTGCTAAATCTGAAATATCATCCAAATCAAGGCCCAGGGAACTGTGTTGTCTCTAGCTTATAGAAGAGTGGTACTGATTTGGATCATCCTGCGTGTGAGAGCTCTTTGGACAACCCATGGCTTTCTCCTGGCTCTATTGAGATAGATCTCTTGACCCCAGTCTGAAGGCAAGACTTGCTAAGAGAAGGGAGAGGGTAATTGTTTGCCCAAAGTCTATGGACAGAAATTGAAAACATGGACTCCAAGATGTATCTATTTTTTTCTCTACCTATTTCTAAGGAGGACTTTGTTTAAAAAGTTGCCTGGAGACACGGTGAACAGCCAGACCAGGGAAGATGCATGAGGAAGCCTATGACCAAAGCCATAAGATCTGAGGAAGGTGGGATGTTTTTACTTTGCATTGAGCCAGCTCCTACACAGCTGGTGCCAATTTTAGTGTCTTCTCTCATTTCAAACCAGAAGGAATCTAAAGGCCTGAAAAATACTGAATATGGAATTTGCTTCTTACGCTGAAAGAAAGCTCCAGGTACCAAAAACAGGCTCCAGATTAGGGCCTGCCAACACAGTACTGCCAAAAGTAAATGCATTTGCAAATGTATAACCCATACTTTAATCTTGAAGTCCTTCAACCACCTACTCTGAATATTTTTTATTACTTAAACTCAATTTCAAGAGGCAATTTCAAAATAAAAAAATTGTCCTACTCGTTTAGAGACTGATCACTGATTCACTGGTTTTGGACAAATGAAAATAGCAATCATTTTAAAATTGTTTTCCCCTATGAATAGGAAAAACAAGCATCAGTTCAGAGGACAGAAGAGAAGAAACAATTGAAGAAGGACTACACTGTGCCAAAACAGAAGAAATGTTGGGCATATGGGTTTGCTTATGCCGGTCGCAGTAGCAGGCTCTAAGAAAGAAAGAGATAACATATTAGGGGTACTGCGAATCATTGTTATTTCTTGGGAAAGTAGTTACAGTGCTGCCATGATAAATAGCTTCTGAGAATTCAGGGTACACACTGCTGACATCTGTCAGGCAGGAAGCTGGATGTAGATCACAATAGTAATTATTCCAGCGTTTTTAACCAAATCAGAAGAGTGAACTTGCACAAATAAAACGGCTCCTTTATGTAGAAGCTGCCAAGTTTAAAATCAATTCCTGGCTTTTCTGAAACCTGAAGCAACCCCGAGCAGCCTAGGTAAACACCACGTTTCTCTTACAGACTTGCTGAACTCCTAACCCGACCCTGCAGAAAGCCCCACTCCAGCACAAGGGTTGTTACTGCACAATCGCGCCAACTCCATGCTCCCACAGGAGAATTAACATTTAATTATTTCTCAGTTTGTTTTATGAAATATCGACGTGCTGCTTCCTTCACAATAAGCTGTAAAGACATCATCCCTGCTGCATGCAGGGGGAGCTCACTGGTGTTTATTTACCCATCCCTTTCTCTAGGTTCGGCTCTGAAATTGCTACTGAACGCCCCAGGCTGAGCTAAGCAGATACCAGCAGGTAGAGCTAACAACCAGTGTTAATAAAAATCAATGAAGCATTCTTACAAGGCAAACTGTTATCCCTTTACAGCTCACAGCCTGCTCTCTCTGACAAGATGATGATCAACAGATGTGGAAGCATCAGATGGAGGCAGCTCCAAAAAGCTGTCGCTTTATACATCCTCTTACAATCGAAAGCATCTGATTTATGCACTCACAGACATTTCTTAATACTTTGGGGATGCTTTATCTCGTTGGCCAAACAAATCCATTCATGTCTGAATCACTTCAAAGTGTGAAACAATGTGTTATTATAGTTACAGTGACCCTGGTGATATCATAAACCTTCCAGTTGCAGTAACTTCACTAATGAAAATCCTTTGTATTGAAACACTCCAGCTTCGTAAAGGTCTGACTGCGTGACAAAGAAGCCTTGGGATAACTGCATCCTCGTGGCCTTCCAACCATGCTCCTGTCCAAGACATGATCTCACCACAGGACTCTGCTGCCTTTTGCTGAAACAATGCCTTCTTCTGTATCCCAAGGAAGTTATTCACTCCTCTGGCATGCTAAGGTAGGGTTTCAGGAGCAGAGATTGCAGTTCACACCTCTGCGCTAATCTAAACCAGGAGTAACTGCCTGCCTTTGCTGAGCAACTGCAAAGATATGCTTCAAAATAGCCATCTGCCTTCTTGCTCTCAGTCTGAAAAATAGGGCTGGGAATTACTTTTCCATTGGCTTTTGCAGCCGGAATTAGGCTGCACACACCCAGGGGTGATGGGCGTGCTGTACAGCTAGCACAAGAAACCTACAGCAACACCTCAAAGGCTGCCAAAAGCCCCACACTGTCCCCAGTCTCACCAAGTTACAGCCATGTGGATGGGTTGATCAAAGCATGGAGTCAGCTGGCATGGGAGCCTCAGAGATTTATCTCAATTATGGTACAAAACATCTCTATCTAGGGATGTTCACCTTAACCGCTGTCATCCAGATTACATTGGTTATTAGGGAAGGTTACAGCGAGGCACAGGTGGCATAGGCAGTTCTAATAAATGTTTAAAGAGCTGTTCATCCACATGATGCTTTAGACTCTCCCGAGTCACAGCTGCTCATACAGGAAGAGTGGCTCAGCTGCAGGCATCTCAGCTCTACTCATCTACCTCTAACAACCCCAAGCCTGTCGCTGTGTATTTAGCTGTTAGGAAAAAAATGATTGGCTAACCCTTAACAGTTCTCCTCAGGCTGAGTCTGTGAGCATCCTAAGCACCAAGACAAATCTTCCCATTTAACAAACAGCTCAATTTTCTCTGCTCACCACTCTCCCTGACCCCTCTGGTTAGAGCTGATATAAAAAGTGAATGATGCCAGATGAGATAGAGACTGAGTAAGCACAGGTATTTCTCTATTTATATTGATCCCCATTTATCTTCCAATAGATCCAAACACTTTATTTTTCAGAATCTGATCAATAACCTCATGTGATATGCTTGACCCAAGTTCTTACTTCCACAGATCCTTCTCAGAAGCAGAGCTGACCTAAGCAGCAAGCTAAGAATGCATGGTCATTCTGAGCCGTATAAATTCCTGGTGTCATTTTCCATTCCAAGAGCAAATGAGTGTAAATAGCATCATCTACATCTCGTGTGCAGAGCAAGAAAAGCATATTCTTTTTGGTTTTCCTATTACTCTCTGCATATAGAAGAGCTACCTTAATTAATGCAAAATTATTATGAAATTAGAGCACCAATATAATTAAAGCATTGATTAAAAAGTCAATAAAACAACCAGCTAAACCTCTTTTGAAAGTGGAGCAATATGAATGCTACTTGATTAAATATTACAATTCAGTCAATATTTAACTATTCAATTGTATTGACTTAATTTCTACGTGAAGCTGGGAATAAGCATCTCTTGGGACTTAATTATGTTAGTTTTGATTTCTTTGTTGTTTTCTTGTTTCTTTGTTTGTTTTGATATTTCCTAAACTTCTGACAAAGCAGATCTTCCATCCCAGGGAGCCATATTCCATGAAGATAATTTATGGGTAATTAGGAGTTCTGATAATTGTGTTTATATCTGAAAATTAACTTTAAGAAATCCATCACAGCTGTAAAAAGTCATTTTTCCTTCAAGACAGCCTCCATTATGAGTTTGCTATTGAACTTGGCAGCTAGGTCAAATCAATGGCTGTGTTTTAAATTTACCAAAGGTCATTCTGCTGCTCAGTGAAGACATTTGCCCTCCCTCTTTCATTGAGAGAAACATTGCTGCAACCCCCTAACCAACCTCCAGCTCCTCAGTGACACACAAGGAGGCCACATCTTTCCATTTACCTCTAGCACTGGATGGATCTGCAACACAAAAGACTCACAAAGAGGACTGAGTTTCCTTTCTAGGAAGCACTGACCCTCAAAGGGCCTAGCCCAAGGCAGAAGGCACAGGATAAAATGGGGAATGCAACCCATACTCTCATATTCAGCAGTAAGTGAGATAAATCAAACTTCTCTGCCATCTGCGCAAGAACTACAGGGAAGTTCTTCCTGAAGGGAATAAAAACTGGGGAGAAGATGTGTTGAGGGAAAGGTTGTAGAAGGAAGCCCAGAGATGGACACCCAGATCAAGCATCCCACCTCCTCTCTCTCAAAGATGTGAAAAATTCCTAGCATCAAAGCAAACTCGGCTGTGGGGCTCTTCAGCCTCAGGAAGTCATACTCACCTGCTTCTCTATCCTCCTCCCCCATACGGAACTTTCCTTTGATTGAACCCAAAAGTCCACAAGAGGACGGGCTGTGACCACAGGCACACCATGAGCACATTCACACCAGGTTAGAATCGACCCCAGCATGCAGAGACAGACTACCCTGCAGCAGGCTGGCGCCAGCACCCAACCCATGGGACATGGCTGTCCTCACCGGGCTGCCCCTTACCGGTGTGGAGCACTGGGAAGAAGCCAGATAGAATTCAAACAGTGGTGCTGCAGGTTGCAATCCTTGCGGAGTACCTCTGAAGATGATTTCTGTTTGTTTCCCTCCATAATCATAGAA
This sequence comes from Perdix hodgsoniae, assembly GCA_035772895.1. Lineage (NCBI taxonomy): Eukaryota > Metazoa > Chordata > Aves > Galliformes > Phasianidae > Perdix > Perdix hodgsoniae. The sequence continues at coordinate 1,014,602 of JAPSGF010000022.1, forward strand.
ATCATAATTATAGCGATAGAATGGGCTGGGTTGCAAAGGACCACGCTCTTCACCCAGTTCCAACCCCCTGCTGTGTGCAGGTCACCAACCAGCAGCCCAGGCTGCCCAGAGCCACATCCAGCCTGGCCTTGAATGCCTGCAGGGATGGGGCATCCACAGCCTCCTTGGGCAACCTGTTCAAGTGCCTCACCACCCTCTGAGTGAACAACTTCCTCCTAATATCCAACCTAAACCTCCCATCTCAGTTTAAAACCATTCCCCCTTGTCCTGTCACTATCCACTCTCCTAAACAGCTGTTCCCCCTCCTGTTTATGTGCTCCCTTCAGGTACTAGAAGGTCTCCCCATACCAAGGCCTGGTTTGTGGGGAATGCTGGCTGCAAGCAAGGTCAGTGGGATCCTGGCATTTTCTGCTCTCTCCCCAGCACAAAGCATTAACACCTCAAGCAACGTTTGAGAATATCAGCAAGGCTGGAGGAGGCCACGTGCCCAGCTTCTCGCAGAAACTGTCTGGGGTAAAGAAAGCAAACCTGTTCTTGAGGTTATCGAGACATTTCTAAATGTTGGTTGCAAGATAGATGAGCATTTTGGGAACAAAGTTGCACTTCAGAATTTTGCAGGCCTTTTCTCTGAATAATCAGCATGGCCTCATTTGCCATTTCTTTTTCCCCCATGGTATACTCCAGTTCTTTTTACCCAGGGAAACACAGTAACCATGAAGTAAGCACCAAAGCACAGATGAAAGAGAGAAACGGAGTCGCTTTTCCAGAGCAGTTTTTGCACAGCATTTGCATATGATCCTTAATTGGGCCTGCAGGAACATTTGATCTCTCTCAAGCGTGCAGTTACTCTCCGCACACCCACAGGCTATGCCTGCATCTCCCAGAGCAGAGCCTGCCTTACATACAAATACGTATATCTGCACCAGAAAGATGTCTTGAGATCTCTTGAGGCAATGAGAGAGCAGTCACGAGTCTAACACCACAGGAGCAAAGCCTTGTCTATACACAGTGTCTGATGTAGCCGAGCAGTGCAGGACAGAAGCTTTTACAATGGTTTTCTTCAAATAACACTAAGGTAGTTTCAAAATTGCTGCTCTGTCAGAAGTGGGAAGTGCAGCTCCTCCAGCTGCAGGAAGATCGGAGCTCATGTTGGGACATTTCCCAGTTTCTCTGTTAGGAAGCACCCCCTGGCAAAAAAAAAAAACCAACAAAAAAACAAAAAAACCCAAATAACAGCAACACAAATCAGCCTCCGAAGAGAGGGCTTTCTCCTTTCTCTTCTTTTCTCTTTTCTCTTTTCTCTTTTCTCTTTTTTCTTTTCTCTTTTCTCTTTTCTCTTTTCTCTTTTCTCTTTTTTCTCTTTTTTCTCTTTTTTTCTTCTCTTTTTCCATTCATTTTTCTTTCTATTTTTCTTTCTATTTTTCCTTCTATTTTTCTTTCTATTTTTCTTTCTATTTTTCTATTTTCCTTTTCCTTTTCCTTTTCCTTTTCCTTTTCCTTTTCCTTTTCCTTTTCCTTTTCCTTTTCCTTTTCCTTTTCCTTTTCCTTTTCCTTTTCCTTTTCCTTTTCCTTTTCCTTTCCCTTTTCCTTTTCCTTTCCCTTCCCCTTTCCCTTTTCCTTTTCCTTCCCCTTTCCCTTTTCCTTTTCCTTCCCCTTTCCCTTTTCCCTTCCCCTTCCCCTTTTCCCTTTTCCCTTTCCCCTTCCCCTTTTCCCTTTTCCCTTTTCCCTTTCCCCTTCCCCTTCCCCTTTCCCCTTCCCCTTTCCCCTTCCCCTTTCCCCTTCCCCTTTCCCCTTCCCCTTTCCCCTTCCCCTTTCCCCTTCCCCTTTCCCCTTCCC